>JAOBSW010000746.1:0-74200 GCA_026214975.1 Gentiana macrophylla | reverse complement strand
AGTTCAAATTTGTGTTTTTCTCTGGTAACGAGTTGTCCTTGCGTAAAAATGTTTTTTCCTCGATAACGAGTTGACATCGCCGAAATTTGTGTTTTCCTTTTATAACGAGTAGAAATTTGTGTTTTTCTTTGGTAACGAGTTCGAATTCATGTTTTCTTCTTATTAACGAGTTCAAATTTGTGTTTTTCTCTGGTAACGAGTTGTCCTTGCAGAAAAAATGTTTTTTTCCTTGATAACGAGTTGACATCGCCGGAAATTTGTGTTTTCCTTTTATAACGAGTAGAAATTTGTGTTTTTTCTTTGGTAACGAGTTCGAATTCATGTTTTCATCTTATTAACGAGTTCAAATTTGTGTTTTTCTCTGGTAACGAGTTGTCCTTGCGTAAAAATGTTTTTTCCTCTCGATAACGAGTTGACATCGCCGAAATTTGTGTTTTCCTTTATAACGAGTAGAAATTTGTGTTTTTTCTTTGGTAACGAGTTCGAATTCATGTTTTCATCTTATTAACGAGTTCAAATTTGTGTTTTTCTCTGGTAACGAGTTGTCCTTGCAGAAAAAATGTTTTTTTCCCTGATAACGAGTTGACATCGCCGGAAATTTGTGTTTTCCTTTATAACGAGTAGAAATTTGTGTTTTTCTTTGGTAACGAGTTCGAATTCATGTTTTCATCTTATTAACGAGTTCAAATTTGTGTTTTTCTCTGGTAACGAGTTGTCCTTGCAGAAAAAATGTTTTTTTCCCTGATAACGAGTTGACATCGCCGAAATTTGTGTTTTCCCTTTATAACGAGTAGAAATTTGTGTTTTTTCTTTGGTAACGAGTTCGAATTCATGTTTTCATCTTATTAACGAGTTCAAATTTGTGTTTTTCTCTGGTATCGAGTTGACCTTGCATAAAAAATGTTTTTTCCTTGATAACGAGTTTGCATCGCCGGAAATTTGTGTTTTCCATTTATAACGAGTAGAAATTTGTGTTTTTTCTTTGGTAACGAGTTCGAATTCATGTTTTCATCTTATTAACGAGTTCAAATTTGTGTTTTTCTCTGGTAACGAGTTGTCCTTGCAGAAAAAATGTTTTTTCCCTGATAACGAGTTGACATCGCCTGAAATTTGTGTTTTCTCTTTATAACGAGTAGAAATTTGTGTTTTTTCTTTGGTAACGAGTTCGAATTCATGTTTTCATCTTATTAACGAGTTCAAATTTGTGTTTTTCTCTGGTAACGAAGTTGTCCTTGCGAAAAAATGTTTTTTCCTGATAACGAGTTGACATCGCCGAAATTTGTGTTTTCCTTTATAACGAGTAGAAATTTGTGTTTTTTCTTTGGTAACGAGTTCGAATTCATGTTTTCATCTTATTAACGAGTTCAAATTTGTGTTTTTCTCTGGTAACGAGTTGTCCTTGCGTAAAAATGTTTTTTTCCTCGATAACGAGTTGACATCGCCGAAATTTGTGTTTTCCTTTATAACGAGTAGAAATTTGTGTTTTTTCTTTGGTAACGAGTTCGAATTCATGTTTTCATCTTATTAACGAGTTCAAATTTGTGTTTTTCTCTGGTAACGAGTTGTCCTTGCATAAAAAATGTTTTTTTCCTAGATAACGAGTTGACATCGCCGAAATTTGTGTTTTCCTTTATAACGAGTAGAAATTTGTGTTTTTTCTTTGGTAACGAGTTCGAATTCATGTTTTCATCTTATTAACGAGTTCAAATTTGTGTTTTTCTCTCTGTAACGAGTTGTCCTTGCGAAAAAATGTTTTTTTCCTGATAACGAGTTGACATCGCCGAAATTTGTGTTTTCCTTTATAACGAGTAGAAATTTGTGTTTTTTCTTTGGTAACGAGTTCGAATTCATGTTTTCATCTTATTAACGAGTTCAAATTTGTGTTTTTCTCTGGTAACGAGTTGTCCTTGCGTAAAAAAAATGTTTTTTTCCTCGATAACGAGTTGACATCGCCGAAATTTGTGTGTTTTCCTTTATAACGAGTAGAAATTTGTGTTTTTCTTTGGTAACGAGTTCAAATTCATGTTTTCATCTTATTAACGAGTTCAAATTTGTGTTTTTCTCTGGTAACGAGTTGTCCTTGCGTAAAAATGTTTTTTCCCCCGATAACGAGTTGACATCGCCGGAAATTTGTGTTTTCCTTTATAACGAGTAGAAATTTGTGTTTTTCTTTGGTAACGAGTTCGAATTCATGTTTTCATCTTATTAACGAGTTCAAATTTGTGTTTTTCTCTGGTAACGAGTTGTCCTTGCGTAAAAAAATGTTTTTTTTCCTCGATAACGAGTTGACATCGCGGAAATTTGTGTTTTCCTTTATAACGAGTAGAAATTTGTGTTTTTTCTTTGGTAACGAGTTCGAATTCATGTTTTCATCTTATTAACGAGTTCAAATTTGTGTTTTTCTCTGTAACGAGTTGTCCTTGCGTAAAAAATGTTTTTTCCCCGATAACGAGTTGACATCGCGAAATTTGTGTTTTCCCTTTATAACGAGTAGTAGAAATTTGTGTTTTTCTTTGGTAACGAGTTCGAATTCATGTTTTCATCTTATTAACGAGTTCAAATTTGTGTTTTTCTCTGGTAACGAGTTGTCCTTGCGTAAAAATGTTTTTTTTTCCGATAACGAGTTGACATCGCCGAAATTTGTGTTTTCCTTTATAACGAGTAGAAATTTGTGTTTTTCTTTGGTAACGAGTTCGAATTCATGTTTTCATCTTATTAACGAGTTCAAATTTGTGTTTTTCTCTGGTAACGAGTTGTCCTTGCGTAAAAATGTTTTTTTCCCTCGATAACGAGTTGACATCGCCGAAATTTGTGTTTTCCTTTATAACGAGTAGAAATTTGTGTTTTTTCTTTGGTAACGAGTTCGAATTCATGTTTTCATCTTATTAACGAGTTCAAATTTGTGTTTTTCTCTGGTAACGAGTTGTCCTTGCGTAAAAAATGTTTTTTCCCTCGATAACGAGTTGACATCGCCGAAATTTGTGTTTTCCTTTATAACGAGTAGAAATTTGTGTTTTTTCTTTGGTAACGAGTTCGAATTCATGTTTTCATCTTATTAACGAGTTCAAATTTGTGTTTTTCTCTCGTAACGAGTTGTCCTTGCGAGAAAAAATGTTTTTTCCCCGATAACGAGTTGACATCGCCGAAATTTGTGTTTTCCTTTATAACGAGTAGAAATTTGTGTTTTTCTTTGGTAACGAGTTCGAATTCATGTTTTCATCTTATTAACGAGTTCAAATTTGTGTTTTTCTCTGTAACGAGTTGTCCTTGCGTAAAAATGTTTTTTCCCGATAACGAGTTGACATCGCCGAAATTTGTGTTTTCCTTTATAACGAGTAGAAATTTGTGTTTTTCTTTGGTAACGAGTTCGAATTCATGTTTTCATCTTATTAACGAGTTCAAATTTGTGTTTTTCTCTGGTAACGAGTTGTCCTTGCGAGAAAAAATGTTTTTTCCCCGATAACGAGTTGACATCGCCGAAATTTGTGTTTTCCTTTATAACGAGTAGAAATTTGTGTTTTTCTTTGGTAACGAGTTCGAATTCATGTTTTCATCTTATTAACGAGTTCAAATTTGTGTTTTTCTCTGTAACGAGTTGTCCTTGCGTAAAAAATTTTTTTTCCCTCGATAACGAGTTGACATCGCCGAAATTTGTGTTTTCCTTTATAACGAGTAGAAATTTGTGTTTTTCTTTGGTAACGAGTTCGAATTCATGTTTTCATCTTATTAACGAGTTCAAATTTGTGTTTTTCTCTAGTAACGAGTTGTCCTTGCGTAAAAATGTTTTTTTCCCTCGATAACGAGTTGACATCGCCGAAATTTGTGTTTTCCTTTATAACGAGTAGAAATTTGTGTTTTTCTTTGGTAACGAGTTCGAATTCATGTTTTCATCTTATTAACGAGTTCAAATTTGTGTTTTTCTCTGGTAACGAGTTGTCCTTGCGTAAAAAATGTTTTTTCCCCGATAACGAGAGTTGACATCGCCGGAAATTTGTGTTTTCCTTTATAACGAGTAGAAATTTGTGTTTTTCTTTGGTAACGAGTTCGAATTCATGTTTTCATCTTATTAACGAGTTCAAATTTGTGTTTTTCTCTGTAACGAGTTGTCCTTGCGTAAAAAATGTTTTTTTCCTGATAACGAGTTGACATCGCCGAAATTTGTGTTTTCCTTTATAACGAGTAGAAATTTGTGTTTTTCTTTGGTAACGAGTTCGAATTCATGTTTTCATCTTATTAACGAGTTCAAATTTGTGTTTTTCTCTGGTAACGAGTTGTCCTTGCGTAAAAATGTTTTTTTCCTCGATAACGAGTTGACATCGCCGAAATTTGTGTTTTCCTTTATAACGAGTAGAAATTTGTGTTTTTTCTTTGGTAACGAGTTCGAATTCATGTTTTCATCTTATTAACGAGTTCAAATTTGTGTTTTTCTCTGGTAACGAGTTGTCCTTGCGTAAAAAAATGTTTTTTCCCGATAACGAGTTGACATCGCCGAAATTTGTGTTTTCCTTTATAACGAGTAGAAATTTGTGTTTTTTCTTGGTAACGAGTTCGAATTCATGTTTTCATCTTATTAACGAGTTCAAATTTGTGTTTTTCTCTGGTAACGAGTTGTCCTTGCGTAAAAATGTTTTTTTCCCCGATAACGAGTTGACATCGCGGAAATTTGTGTTTTCCTTTATAACGAGTAGAAATTTGTGTTTTTCTTTTGGTAACGAGTTCGAATTCATGTTTTCATCTTATTAACGAGTTCAAATTTGTGTTTTTCTCTGGTAACGAGTTGTCCTTGCGAAAAAATGTTTTTTCCCCGATAACGAGTTGACATCGCCGAAATTTGTGTTTTCCCTTTATAACGAGTAGAAATTTGTGTTTTTCTTTGGTAACGAGTTCGAATTCATGTTTTCATCTTATTAACGAGTTCAAATTTGTGTTTTTCTCTGGTAACGAGTTGTCCTTGCGTAAAAAATGTTTTTTCCTCGATAACGAGTTGACATCGCCGGAAATTTGTGTTTTCCTTTATAACGAGTAGAAATTTGTGTTTTTCTTTGGTAACGAGTTCGAATTCATGTTTTCATCTTATTAACGAGTTCAAATTTGTGTTTTTCTCTGGTAACGAGTTGTCCTTGCGAAAAAATGTTTTTTCCCCGATAACGAGTTGACATCGCGGAAATTTGTGTTTTCCTTTATAACGAGTAGAAATTTGTGTTTTTCTTTGGTAACGAGTTCAAATTCATGTTTTCATCTTATTAACGAGTTCAAATTTATGTTTTTCTCTGGTAACGAGTTGTCCTTGCGTAAAAATGTTTTTTCCTCGATAACGAGTTGACATCGCCGAAATTTGTGTTTTCCTTTATAACGAGTAGAAATTTGTGTTTTTCTTTGGTAACGAGTTCGAATTCATGTTTTCATCTTATTAACGAGTTCAAATTTGTGTTTTTCTCTAGTAACGAGTTGTCCTTGCAGAAAAATGTTTTTTTCCCGATAACGAGTTGACATCGCCGAAATTTGTGTTTTCCTTTATAACGAGTAGAAATTTGTGTTTTTCTTTGGTAACGAGTTCGAATTCATGTTTTCATCTTATTAACGAGTTCAAATTTGTGTTTTTCTCTGGTAACGAGTTGTCCTTGCGAAAAAATGTTTTTTTTCCCTCGATAACGAGTTGACATCGCCGAAATTTGTGTTTTCCTTTATAACGAGTAGAAATTTGTGTTTTTCTTTGGTAACGAGTTCGAATTCATGTTTTCATCTTATTAACGAGTTCAAATTTGTGTTTTTCTCTGGTAACGAGTTGTCCTTGCGTAAAAATGTTTTTTTCCCGATAACGAGTTGACATCGCCGGAAATTTGTGTTTTCCTTTATAACGAGTAGAAATTTGTGTTTTTCTTTGGTAACGAGTTCGAATTCATGTTTTCATCTTATTAACGAGTTCAAATTTGTGTTTTTCTCTGGTAACGAGTTGTCCTTGCGTAAAAAATGTTTTTTCCCGATAACGAGTTGACATCGCTGAAATTTGTGTTTTCCCTTTATAACGAGTAGAAATTTGTGTTTTTCTTTGGTAACGAGTTCAATTCATGTTTTCATCTTATTAACGAGTTCAAATTTATGTTTTTCTCTGGTAACGAGTTGTCCTTGCGTAAAAAATGTTTTTTCCGATAACGAGTTGACATCGCCGAAATTTGTGTTTTCCTTTATAACGAGTAGAAATTTGTGTTTTTTCTTTGGTAACGAGTTCGAATTCATGTTTTCATCTTATTAACGAGTTCAAATTTGTGTTTTTCTCTAGTAACGAGTTGTCCTTGCGTAAAAAATTGTTTTTTTCCGATAACGAGTTGACATCGCGGAAATTTGTGTTTTCCTTTATAACGAGTAGAAATTTGTGTTTTTCTTTGGTAACGAGTTCGAATTCATGTTTTCATCTTATTAACGAGTTCAAATTTGTGTTTTTCTCTGGTAAACGAGTTGTCCTTGCGTAAAAAATGTTTTTTCCCCTGATAACGAGTTGACATCGCCGGAAATTTGTGTTTTCCTTTATAACGAGTAGAAATTTGTGTTTTTTCTTTGGTAACGAGTTCGAATTCATGTTTTCTTCTTATTAACGAGTTCAAATTTGTGTTTTTCTCTGGTAACGAGTTGTCCTTGCAGAAAATGTTTTTTTCCCTGATAACGAGTTGACATCGCAGAAATTTGTGTTTTCCCTTTATAACGAGTAGAAATTTGTGTTTTTTCTTTGGTAACGAGTTCGAATTCATGTTTTCTTCTTATTAACGAGTTCAAATTTGTGTTTTTCTCTGGTAACGAGTTATCCTTGCAGAAAAAATGTTTTTTTTCCCGATAACGAGTTGACATCGCCGAAAATTTGTGTTTTCCTTTATAACGAGTAGAAATTTGTGTTTTTCTTTGGTAACGAGTTCGAATTCATGTTTTCATCTTATTAACGAGTTCAAATTTGTGTTTTTCTCCGTAACGAGTTGTCCTTGCGTAAAAAATGTTTTTTTCCCGATAACGAGTTGACATCGCTGAAATTTGTGTTTTCCTTTATAACGAGTAGAAATTTGTGTTTTTTCTTTGGTAACGAGTTCGAATTCATGTTTTCATCTTATTAACGAGTTCAAATTTGTGTTTTTCTCTGGTAACGAGTTGTCCTTGCGTAAAAATGTTTTTTCCCTGATAACGAGTTGACATCGCCGGAAATTTGTGTTTTCCTTTATAACGAGTAGAAATTTGTGTTTTTTCTTTGGTAACGAGTTCGAATTCATGTTTTCATCTTATTAACGAGTTCAAATTTGTGTTTTCTCTGTAACGAGTTGTCCTTGCAGAAAAATGTTTTTTCCCGATAACGAGTTGACATCGCCGAAATTTGTGTTTTCCCTTTATAACGAAGTAGAAATTTGTGTTTTTCTTTGGTAACGAGTTCAATTCATGTTTTCATCTTATTAACGAGTTCAAATTTGTGTTTTTCTCTAGTAACGAGTTGTCCTTGCGTAAAAATGTTTTTTCCCTCGATAACGAGTTGACATCGCCGAAATTTGTGTTTTCCTTTATAACGAGTAGAAATTTGTGTTTTTCTTTGGTAACGAGTTCAATTCATGTTTTCATCTTATTAACGAGTTCAAATTTGTGTTTTTCTCTGGTAACGAGTTGTCCTTGCGTAAAAATGTTTTTTTCCCTGATAACGAGTTGACATCGCCGAAATTTGTGTTTTCCCTTTATAACGAGTAGAAATTTGTGTTTTTCTTTGGTAACGAGTTCAATTCATGTTTTCATCTTATTAACGAGTTCAAATTTGTGTTTTTCTCTCTGGTAACGAGTTGTCCTTGCGAGAAAAAATGTTTTTTTCCTTGATAACGAGTTGACATCGCCGAAATTTGTGTTTTCCCTTTATAACGAGTAGAAATTTGTGTTTTTCTTTGGTAACGAGTTCGAATTCATGTTTTCATCTTATTAACGAGTTCAAATTTATGTTTTTCTCTGGTAACGAGTTGTCCTTGCGGAAAAAATGTTTTTTCCTCGATAACGAGTTGACATCGCTGGAAATTTGTGTTTTCCCTTTATAACGAGTAGAAATTTGTGTTTTTTCTTTGGTAACGAGTTCGAATTCATGTTTTCATCTTATTAACGAGTTCAAATTTGTGTTTTTCTCTAGTAACGAGTTGTCCTTGCGTAAAAATGTTTTTTCCCGATAACGAGTTGACATCGCCGAAATTTGTGTTTTCCTTTATAACGAGTAGAAATTTGTGTTTTTCTTTGGTAACGAGTTCGAATTCATGTTTTCATCTTATTAACGAGTTCAAATTTGTGTTTTTCTCTCGTAACGAGTTGTCCTTGCGAAAAAAATGTTTTTTCCTCGATAACGAGTTGACATCGCGGAAATTTGTGTTTTCCTTTATAACGAGTAGAAATTTGTGTTTTTCTTTTGGTAACGAGTTCAATTCATGTTTTCATCTTATTAACGAAGTTCAAATTTATGTTTTTCTATAGTAACGAGTTGTCCTTGCAGAAAAAATGTTTTTTCCCTGATAACGAGTTGACATCGCCGGAAATTTGTGTTTTCCCTTTATAACGAGTAGAAATTTGTGTTTTTTCTTTGGTAACGAGTTCGAATTCATGCTTTCATCTTATTAACTAGTTCAAATTTGTGTTTTTCTCTGGTAACGAGTTGTCCTTGCAGAAAAAATGTTTTTTCCTTATAACGAGTTGACATCACCGAAATTTGTGTTTTCCCTTTATAACGAGTAGAAATTTGTGTTTTTTCTTTGGTAACGAGTTCGAATTCATGTTTTCATCTTATTAACGAGTTCAAATTTATGTTTTTCTCTGGTAACGAGTTGTCCTTGCAGAAAAAATGTTTTTTTCCCTGATAACGAGTTGACATCGCCGGAAATTTGTGTTTTCCCTTTATAACGAGTAGAAATTTGTGTTTTTCTTTGGTAACGAGTTCGAATTCATGTTTTCATCTTATTAACGAGTTCAAATTTGTGATTTTCTCTTGTAACGAGTTGTCCTTGTAGAAAAAATGTTTTTTTCCTCGATAACGAGTTGACATCGCCGAAATTTGTGTTTTCCCTTTATAACGAGTAGAAATTTGTGTTTTTTCTTTGGTAACGAGTTCGAATTCATGTTTTCTTCTTTTTAACGAGTTCAAATTTGTGTTTTTCTCTGGTAACGAATTTTCCTTGCAGAAAAAATGTTTTTTTCTCTAATAACGAGTTGACATCGCCGGAAATTTGTGTTTTCTCTTTATAACGAGTAGAAATTTGTGTTTTTTCTTTGGTAACGAGTTCGAATTCATGTTTTCTTCTTATTAACGAGTTCAAATTTGTGTTTTTCTCTGGTAACGAGTTGTCCTTGCATAAAAAATGTTTTTTCCCCGATAACGAGTTGACATCGCCGGAAATTTGTGTTTTCCCTTTATAACGAGTAGAAATTTGTGTTTTTTCTTTGGTAACGAGTTCGAATTCATGTTTTCATCTTATTAACGAGTTCAAATTTGTGTTTTTCTCTGGAAACAAGTTGTCCTTGCAGAATTTTTTTTCCCTGATAACGAGTTTACATCGCCGGAAATTTGTGTTTTCCCTTTATAACGATAGAAATTTGTGTTTTTTCTTTGGTAACGAGTTCGAATTCATGTTTTCATCTTATTAACGAGTTCAAATTTGTGTTTTTCTCTGGTAACGAGTTGTCCTTGCAGAAAAAATGTTTTTTTTCCTGATAACGAGTTGACATCGCCGGAAATTTGTGTTTTCCCTTTATAACGAGTAGAAATTTGTGTTTTATCTTTGGTAACGAGTTCGAATTCATGTTTTCATCTTATTAACGAGTTCAAATTTATTTTTTTCTCTGGTAACGAGTTATCCTTGCAGAAAAAATGTTTTTTTCCCTGATAACGAGTTGACATCGCCGGAAATTTGTGTTTTCCCTTTATAACGAGTAGAAATTTGTGTTTTTTCTTTGGTAACGAGTTCGAATTCTTGTTTTCATCTTATTAACGAGTTCAAATTTATGTTTTTCTATAGTAACGAGTTGTCCTTGCAGAAAAAATGTTTTTTTCCTAGATAACGAGTTGACATCGCCGGAAATTTGTGTTTTCCCTTTATAACGAGTAGAAATTTGTGTTTTTTCTTTGGTAACGAGTTCGAATTCATGCTTTCATCTTATTAACTACTTCAAATTTGTGTTTTTCTCTGGTAACGAGTTGTCCTTGCAGAAAAAATGTTTTTTTCCTTGATAACGAGTTGACATCGCCGGAAATTTGTGTTTTCCCTTTATAACGAGTAGAAATTTGTGTTTTTTCTTTGGTAACGAGTTCGAATTCATGTTTTCATCTTATTAACGAGTTCAAATTTGTGTTTTTCTCTGGTAACGATTTGTCCTTGCAGAAAAAATGTTTTTTTCCTTGATAACGAGTTGACATCGCCGGAAATTTGTGTTTTCCCTTTATAACGAGTAGAAATTTGTGTTTTTTCTTTGGTAACGAGTTCGAATTCATGCTTTCATCTTATTAACTAGTTCAAATTTTTGTTTTTCTCTGGTAACGAGTTGTCCTTGCAGAAAAAATGTTTTTTCCCTTATAACGAGTTGACATCGCCGGAAATTTGTGTTTTCCCTTTATAACGAGTATAAATTTGTGTTTTTTCTTTGGTAACGAGTTCGAATTCTTGTTTTCATCTTATTAACGAGTTCAAATTTATGTTTTTCTCTGGTAACGAGTTGTCCTTGCAGAAAAAATGTTTTTTTCCCTGATAACGAGTTGACATCGCCGGAAATTTGTGTTTTCCCATTATAACGAGTAGAAATTTGTGTTTTTTCGTAGGTAACGAGTTCGAATTTAATAATAATGGTATCAAACTTAGGAAATTAATAAACTAGATAAACAACCTCGATTCCCGAGATCGACTCGGTATTAATCTCTATACTACGATCCCTACACTTGGGGTATACGGATTTATAAATTTATTACTTGTTTATTTTCATTGCAAAAATCCGTGACAAGTTTTTGGCGCCGTTGCGGGAATCGATGCACGGTTGTCTAGTTTATTAATTTTTCCTTTTTACATTATAAATTTGGATAAAGGGATCGTTAGGGCACATGGTAGTATTTTGGCCATAACTTTCGGCTCGAGTGTCCGTTTGGCGCGCAGGACCCCAATTCGGAAAGCTCGTTCCGACGCCGACGACCTGGTAAATTGCCGGAGGCCATTCGACACCGTTTTTGAGGTCAAAATCTGCTGTGTTCCCTTCCATTTTGGGCTCAGAAGATTTCAACACGTTTTTCTCCCTTTTATTGTTTTCTTGTTTTCTGTTTTAAATTTTTCGTAGGTAGGTTTCTGTTTAAGTTTTCCGTATCTTTTTCTGTTTCTTTATCATTATTTAAAAAAAATAAAAATAAAAGGCTTTCTAGGGTTTATGATTTTATCTAGGCTTTGTGGTCACCAGACGTGCGTCCATAGTGAGTGGACGCCCGTCCGTCCAAACATCGCCAACATTGTTATGTCTTAAGAGAACCAAACTAGCGTTTGTCCTTCCCAAACGCCCGTCCGCCTCATCATTTACGAGGAGGACGGCGGCTCGGATTGTCTCGAGCGTCCGTCCCAAATGTATCGATCTTTAATGAATAGAATTTGTTTTTTTTACACATGCTTGATGATTTGACATGGATGTTTTAATGCGAGCCTCTGTGGCTTTTATCGATATGTGTAGATGTCTGTTCTTTCACCGTTATGGTTATTTTTCCATCTATTGCGGTCCATGTTGAGTGATTGTGTGTGTTTGAGTCTATTGATGCAAGAGCACCGAGCTAGGCGTGATTCCAATTTGATTTATCTTTGTTTCCTTTTGTCGTCTATCTAGGGTGTTAGGGTTGTTTAGGGTCGTGTGTTTTTGTTGTCCCTTACTTGATTCATCTGTAGCTCTTGTCGCTTTTCCATTGCTACTTCCTTTCTCGATGGATCTTGTTAGCTTTTAGGGCCCTCTATTCGTTCATCTTTTATTACTTGATTCATATGTGCTTAAGTTTGAGCTACGGTCGATTTTCCGTCGCTTTCACTTTTAGATGGATCTTGTAATCCTTAAGACCGTTTACACTTTCAATTTTCTTTTCTATATGATTTATATTTGCTTTAGTATAGCTACTGTCGGTTTTCCGTTGCTATCACTTTCTGATGAGTCTTAAGGCACATCTACACTTTACATGGCAAGCTTCGTGGCTTTGCATAATCGAATTTTGTTGTGCTTCTGTGGCGTTATTTAGTAGACGTTTATATGTTTGACCTTCCTTCTATGGTTGACATGTTTCATCGCTTAGTCTGAATTGTAGATTACGGTGATATCTATGGAATTAGTTGGGCTAGCATTTTTCTTGATTTTCTTTTTGCCTTTTTAGTATAGTTGCATATCATTTAGTTGTATTGTGTTATATTTTATTTTTATTTTTATTTTATTTAGTGCACCTAGCCCTGCTACTCTGTAGTGTCCTCTATCATCATCGTGTAAGCCTTAACGCGCATTTGCACTTTCATTTGGAGTTTGATATTTCTGAATGCACATGTGGGCCATATTTGTATTGTAAACCTCTGTGGTTATATTTGACGCTTAGATGCCCTGTGTTTTCCCTGTGTGGTGATTTTTCCATCTGAGCAATTATATCATGTGCTTATATCAAACTTTTCGGCGCAATATGTTATATTCCCCTATCCCCGAGGTACGTTTTGTTTTGTTTTTCATGTGTGCAGGGTATTTGCGATAGCAATTGTGAGCGTTTAGACTATATCATTTTTCCGGTGGATGGTCCACAGTTAACTGATTTCTTCAAGCATTTCTGGATCTGACTTATGACCACTTCCAGACTTGCACCTTCGAACTACAATCAACTAAGTACTTTATCTTTTCTTTAATTATGCACAACCTGAGGACATGTTGTGGTTTAAGTGTGGGGGAGGGGAATGGCTTATGTGTATCTATCATTTGCTTACTTCGTTATGTTTCTATGCAAAATGAGCTAAATTTTTCAAAATTTTTGTTTTTGTTTTGTCCCTTAAGCAATGCATAATTTTTGTTCGGTTTTTATAGTCATCGATGATCTTTGTATCTTGTATGTTCGATTAAGTTAGTTGTTTCACCCGATATATATTTTTCACGAGCCATAGTGAATGATGAGCTATAATATAAAGCTATACCCCTTTTGATTAGTGATTTTTGATTATCTTAGAAGTCGTGTGCTTAGTGCTAACGTATGTATCATGACGATTATGATAGTTTGTGTTTATAGCCAGAGGATGATATACTGTGAATATCTGAGGTTTGAATGTGATAAGTAAATCGTAACTAATGTTGTTGAAAAAGTTGTTTTAAGTAAATGAATTAATTGGGTGTGTCGGAAGCTGGTCGATGATTTGAGTGAGGTAGGTCATATCTCGAATGTCCTATACCACTATGATGACCAAAAGCTCACGACAGTCAGAAGAAGCTTTCTTATGATTTGAGTAAGGTAGGGCATATCCCGAATGTCCTATTCTACTATGACGGGCAAGAGCTCATTCTGATGTGCGTTTAAATGTGAAAATAGTTAAATCAATTTGCAATAAGAAGTAGTATGAAATGAATGAAAGACTTAGTTATCGTCTATCTTATCCCCAGTATAAACTGACAGATATGTTGTAAGGATTGTCCTCTGAGTATGTCAAAAAGGTCCTAAATGCATTCTATCATCTTTTTCGGGATATGTCACGTTTTGTAGGGTACATCTTATAAGTATCATTCATTTCTAGTTTGAAGGGGGTATTAGCTAGTTTGCTTTAAAATTTTCAAGTTTGGACTTAGTGGAAGTTTGTTATGGCTTTGCACACACACCGGGGTGAACTTCTAATTTATTGAATATGTGTTATATGTGCTGAGATGTCTATCTTTTTCCAAGCCTTGATTTTCATTTTGTTTTGCTCGGGACGAGCAAAAGCTAAGTGTGGGGGAGTTGTTAAGGGTGATTTTATATGATTTATATCGTTATATTTTATAATGATTTCTTCCATATTCGTATTATTTGCATAGAAATTAAGGGTTTAATCGAATTATTGAGCAAATGAGTTTTAAAAGTCTTTAAGTGTAAACTTGAGCTAATTTCGTGATTTTATTGGTAATTATCTATGGTTTTACACTTTGCATGTCTTTGTGGTTTTGTAGGTCATAAACATGTCATAATTGGAGATTTAATGGAAGGAGGAAGATGCAAGTTGAGGATTGGAATGAAGATTTGAAGAATCAAACGAGCGTTCACTATCCATGCAGCCTGGATCAAGTCCGAAGCTTGGGCGTGCATCCATGAGAGGAAATTTGATTCAGAGTTTTGAAGATTTATTGGGCGTGCGTCGCTCAAATTACATAGGACGGGCGTCTGATCCAGCTCGGCCCGACTCGAAGATTTCAAAGCAATCGAACGAAAGCGTCTGTAAGGATCGGGCGGGCGTCCACGGCCGACTTAAGCATAACCGACCTAGTTTTCTATATATAGCCGCGTTATTTCAACCCTAATCGTCATATATCATATATACACATTCAAGCAGCCGCAGAAAACCCTAAATTCTGAAACCGAGTTGTGCTCGGTCGGCCAAGCCTTGGTGCTTGGTCGACCGAGGGTTAGATTAGTTGTTTTATTTTATGTCGTTTCTTCTTGTTCGATTCATGAGGATGGCTCGAAGCTGATCAAACTTGGGGCAAGCATGTGAAACTTTTCAGCACCGTTTTTATTTCTCCCTTTGGATGATTTCGTGAGTTTTAATTAAGTTGTTTCTTTTCTATGATTATGTGTTATGCAAATTTATATCGAGAGATGTTTTGCAATTGATGTTTACTATGTGACGAGAGTCGGTGTAAACCTAGATCACCATAGGAAGGATTGGATCTTTAACCTATAAGTAACGAGAGTTGATTAGGTTGAATATCTAGGTTGCTAGATTGAATAAATCTTACACCTCTGAATTGAAAGCGTTAATCTTTAAGATCGAGAGATAAAACATTGATAGGCGAACTTGCCTAAGAGATTAGGAGTTCATACCTTTGATAGGTGAATCACAATTTTAGTTAAATCATCACAAGATAATCTGGAGAGAAAATTAAGGGTTGCGGGATGGTGGATCATTGCTTGTTCTATGTTTAATCGCTATAGTCATTATCATGCTTTTATGAGTTTTATTGTTTTTCTCGTTTATATTTAGTTATGTTCGCAACGATCTTTCCTGGCTTTGGACTGACAATCCTATGTCCAGTTAGTCTTTTCGTTTTGTTATTTTAGGCTTTAATAATAATGGTATCAAACTTAGGAAAATTAATTAACTAGATAAACAACCTCGATTCCCTGAGATCGACTCCGGTATTAATCGCTATACTACGATCCCTACACTTGGGGTATACCGGATTTATAAATTTATTACTTGTTATTTTTCATTAGATAAAATCCGAGACAGCTGACCTTTACAGTGCTTGTTTGATCAAACCTATTCATGAATCAAACTCTAATAAACCTATACATTTGATCTAGAAATCTTTTTGCCTTTGCACTATATATGACTAGTCCGCACTCATCATCAAAACATAGAAATAAGTCCAACAATTTCCCCTTTTTTGGTGATGATGCCATTACCCTCACCTAACAGCAAAGCAAAAAGATTAAAACAAAAACAGAACAAATTTCAGTCAATTCTTATTATAATCATTTGTTCACAGTTATTACAGTCTAGATGCAACAAAGATAAAATATGATAAGTATGCTGATCTACTGTCTTCTTTCTCTTTCCAGTCTAGCCTTCTCCACTTGTTCTTGGTAGGCTCTGATTTCTTCTATCATGTCCCTCATCCATTCATTTTCAATCAGTGTAAAATCAATGTAGGGATTTACTTCTTTCCACCACTTCCATGCTTCAGGTAGGAGAAGATTAATTTGATTCACTCTGAATCCAAACTTCATGTACAGTTCCTTGAATTCAGCAAGTGAGTCCATTGCTTTTGTGATAGGCAAAATCCAATCACCTCTGCCACTTCTTCCACCTCTTCCAGCTCTGTAAGTTGCCCTTAAGGCTTTAACTCTTGCCTCCCAAAAATTCAATCCCAAGAAAGAGTTTAAACCTTCATGAAATCCACTTGTCATGATAGGGTTTGCTTACATTATAGTACTCCTTCTTGTATTGTCTAAGAAGATCATCGATAAGTTGAACTCTGCCGGTGTGCAAAGTTGCTGTAAGAATTAGTCTCATTCTCCCATCTTTTACATGCAAAAAGTCCGCAGCCTCTTTTGCTTCTGCTTGTTTGGCCTTCTTCCTCTTAGTGACATCATCAACAAACCGGGATAACAAGCCATGAACACTCTCATGTGTGATAATCAGATTACTCGGTTGGCCTTCCATAATCTTAGTTCTTGTATCAAGCTGCGGTAATACTTGATTGCAAAGTCGATCCAGATGGATTGATCCTCTCGGTGAGCTTAGGATCCAATCCAGAGAGGTTGAGATGTTCCAGCAGCCTCGATGAGGCTTAGGTGCCTCGGCAAGTTTGTCAAGTTTACGGTGGATGGTTTCAAGTTGATTTTTCGTAAACTTTTCTTTTCTTTGTGTTTCCTACCTTGATGCCCCTCACATCTAGCATCATATCATTAATGACATTTTGAGTAGATTTGAAATTTGAAGCAATCAGATCGTTAGATTATCTGCTTTCATTCACCAGCTTCATCGATTCTTCAAATCTACTGTTCTTGTCTATCCAGTTGAGTCCTTAATCATGTTGCATGTCATTTCTCACAGTCCTCAACTCATTCAAGACCTCCTCGGTACTTCTCCGCCTCATTCTTCCATCGATCTATCAAGCAGAGCTCTTCCACATTATATTGTGGCCTCGATTGCTCTCAACCATTGCCCAACTCTTATCTAATCCAGCAGGTTAGGTCCTTGATATTCTTCCAGGATAGGATCAAGAGTGGTTCTTCAAAAATAGGTACAAATGCCTGTGGTGGATCAATAGCAAAATCTTCTTCTTCTGGCATTTGAAACTCCTCATCACTAAAGTCATAGTTCAAGAATGTTGCTCTTCCTCATTAACAATGATCTGTGACCATCTTTCCTTTAGTGGTCTTGACTCCATGAGGCTCCACTACAGACCTCTTCAACAACAGGGGTTTCCTCCAAACCCAAAATCGGTTCCTACCTTTGTCCAGTCTTTGTTTGAGACTCAAGTGACTGTGCCTCTGTTCCAACTTTGTGTTCGGTGTTGTTTGATCCTCGAACTTTGTACCTCCTGTTCCACTTGGTTGAGGATTGAATATAGCCTCATTATCCACTTGAAATCCTTGGTATGACCAATCTTGGTTAGGATAATGGCGATTTGATAACAGGTGCCCTCAATGTCCTCAATGTCAAATCCATCTTGATATTGGATTGAGTCCTCTGAACTTGCACTTGGCTCATCATGGTCAGCAACCCTTTCTTCTTCCAAATTAGCACTTTGTTGATTTTGAGATTGTGCTATAGGTTTTTCAACAAATAAACTAGGGGATTCACCACCCAACCTATTTGTAGCACCACTTAGTCCATCATTGATCGGTGCCTCCAGGATCATTCATGGTGAGATCCTGCAGATCCTCATCCATCTCTCCGATCTCATTGCCCTCAGCGAGACTTACCGATCTCGATGGGTTCAGACTTCTATGCCATCGGTGGCTCCTTGACCGATGGCTTCAATTGATGTTTCTCTAGCCACTCCACTGGTCTCCCCAGGGGAACATGGGGAATCATCATCGAATCCCGATGAATCACCATCTGGTGTGTACTTTGGATCTCTGAACATAATTGCTCCACTTTTCTTTCCTCAGTATCCAAAAGATCCATCGGCTAGATTGCGGCATGCTGGTGTCTATCAAATCCAACAGTTTGTCCACACCCAATGATCAAATGCCCATTCTTCAAATCCACTCATTGGATCAAGGTGGTTTTCTGTTTCTTGTAGAATCCAAACTTCCACTTTGAAAGTAGTTTTGCACCTTTTGAAGTTAGGATCTACTTTGTCCTTCTTAGATGCCTTCTCATATGGCATAGATGGCTTTCTAGTGGCGGGTTCGATGAGCTTGATGACCTCTAAAAGTTCCCACAAGTAAATTCATTGTCTCTTCAACAGATGCTTCAAAGTCGGTGAGTTCTTTGAGGTGGTATATTTGTACCTACTACTTCCATTTGTACAACACTTGGTTCCCCCTGACTTACATGCTCATCAAAGGTCAGTCAACGTGACTGCTCTTCCCCTTGACTTCTTGCAACATTTGCAGGGTCTTCAACCAATTCTTCAACTTCCACAGCGGAGGCGAGTTCGGTGATTTGTTGTGGTTCTTCCACAGGTTGTTCAACAACAACTTGTGTCTCTCCAAAGAGATTTAGCGGATTCTACAATAGGCTGCAGTGCGTGAGTTTCTTTGTGATTCTTCCGCAGTTGCTCAACAACAACCTGTTTACTTACAGTAGGCTTGATAATAGTTATTGGTTCAGCATCAATAGCCTCTCCTACTACTTCTTCTTCTTCTACTGGTTCTTCTTCTTCTTGTGCCTTTAGAGCCTCTAAGTTTTCAATTCTTTTCCCTTTCCATGTTTCTTCTTGTGTATAATCTCTTTCCTACTCTTGGAAAGTGGCTCATCTTCCCCAATTTCAATCACAGTAGATTTTCTCTTCCTACCGGCTTCTTTTCATTTGTTCCTCAATATCACAATAATGCTTTTTCTTGCGACAACAATAGGTCAGAACTTCAACTTCACTGGACCTCAGCACTCAAGCGATCTGTGCTATTTGCTTCCTTGTTCTTTTAGGTTTTAATACCTCTGTAATCTTCCTTGTATCTGCAAACCTTTCTTTTCTCGATGAGTTTTCTTTGGTGCAAGCGAGGTTTGTGATTTCTTCATAGTTTGCTTGACTCCGCTCACCACCAACATCACCATCATCTCCATCACTATCATTATCAGCTGACCTCATTAACACCTTATTCATCATCATCAAGACCATGAATAGCTTGATCAATCTCTTTCTTGTATCTAGATTGGTTTATCTTCTCAATTTTGCTATATCAGAATTTCAAATGATTCAAAGGTGGTCTGAACCATTAAACCTAAGGTAAGGCCTTTGATTTCCTTTTTCCTTCCTTTTCCTCCTTGGCTACCTTCTTCATGTAGTGAATGAAATATCCATTGTCGAATCTCATACTCCTGCATATAATCATTATCGGCTCTATCTTGGGTCCCGATAGAGTATCCATACTTCCAACCAATCCAAGTATGTTCTTTGAAATGAGTTTTCTCAGTGATTTATACTCATTCCCAATGTATCGCAATTGATCCTGGAATAGATTTGATGGCTTCATTTGTTTTGATTTGATCAACAAAAGCCATCTTGGACAATCCCATTTCTTGATTTCTTTGGACCATCCACTACTTCTTCAAAACCAAAAACTTCCCTCGGTAGACTTGGGAAAATTTCAATCTCCTGGGCATTCACAGTGGTTTTGAATGCCTCTGTACCTTCTTGTATTACAATGTTCCTCCAAAACGACAACATTTGTATATGAAATTGTTTCAGTCTTATGTTCGACACATTCTCCGAGACCGAAGATACCTTCTTATTCTTCGACCAATGTTGATTGCTAGTTCGATCTGTTTAGCATCAACAACAAAACCTCTAACACTTTGGCTTGATTCAATCTGAACATCAACCTTTTCCGCCATTGTTATGAGAAAATAAGATGAAGAAGATAAATATTAAATCTGTGTTCACCACGGTGTAAATTTCTTGAGAGATAAAGCGATTTTGCGAGTAGAGTATCTTCGGTATGTAGAGTGCAGATATATAGACGGTGGGTAGTTGTAATCTGTCCGATTGCGTATACATTGATGTTAACCACGATTAATCACGAGTGAATCTGTCTTGACACGTGTTCCAAAACTCCTCCATAACGTTTTGTAACCGTTAGATCGTGTTAACTAGGGTCATAATGGATAGAATAAATATCCCGCCAATTGCTCTTTGACTTTAATAAAGTTTGATCGTGTAACGTTCCATTCAATGAGGTTGTCCTCGGTAGGGTTGGCTCGGCAGATGCTGACAAAGCTTTGCCATGCTTGACAATGTGACTCTGCTTGATCCTTGATTTCTTCTTGTTTTGATCAATTGATAATACAAGATGAAGTTTAATACCAATGACCCGATCATCAAGTGAGCTCACCCATCATGACAAAGATCAATCCCGCTTGGCAACCTCATTTGCTCAATTGTCCAAACATAAGTACATGGAATTGTTGACACCAATGACTAATCTGCTAAGTGAGCTCACCCAACATAGCAAAGACTAATCCCTTGGTGAATTCCAAGACATTCTTGATTATCGATCAACTTTTATAATTCCAAGTTCGATCCTTAGTTTAGCAAACCATTCACTATCAAGTGGTTTAGTGAAGATATCAGCAAGTTGATTTTCAGTAGGGATGTATAGAACCACCACATCTTTCTTTTCAACATGATCTCTTATAAAATGATGTCTCACATCAATATGCTTGGTTCTTGAGTGCAAAACATGATTTTTAGTGATTGCAATTGCACTTGTGTTGTCACACATAATTGGAATTTCTTTTTCCTCAATCCCATAATCCCTTAATTGTTGTCTTTACCATAGTACTTGTGCACGGCAACTTCCAGCAGCAATGTATTCAGCTTCAGCAGTGGAAGTTGATATTGAATTCTATTTCTTCTTTGAACCAGGAGACCACTCTACTTCCCATCAACCGCGGAGGTTCTGTGGTGCTTTTTCTATCAATTTTGCATCCAAAGATAATCGAATCTGAGTAGGATATAACTTTGAAGCTTCCATCCTTGGAATACCATATCCCTACTCCCAAAGTCTCCTTTATGTACTTGAGAACTCTCTTGCCTACACAAATGACTTTCTTTAGGTTTAGATTGAAATCTTGCACAAACACCTACAACAAAGGATATATCAGTCTGCTTTGGCGTTGAGATCTGACCAGACTACCTATCATCATACAGATAGTGTCTCGATCAACATCTTTTCCTTCTTTATCTTCATCCAATCTGATATTTGTGCTCATTGGAGTTGATATCTTGGTCTTTGTTTTCCATACCAAACTTCTTGACAACTCCTGGTATACTTGGTTTGATGAATGAAGATTCCATCTTTCATCTGTTTAACTTGCAATCCCAAAAGTAGTTTATTTCTCCCATCATACTCATTTGGAATTTGCTCTTCATTAGATTTGCAAACTTTTCACATAACAATTCATTTTGAAACCAAAGATTATGTCATCAACATAAATCATGCCCGGTAGTCTTTGTCCTTCTCATTGATTACGAAAGAGTTTTATCAATGGTGCCTTTTGTAAAACCATTGTCCACCAAGAATTGAGATAAAGTTTCATACCAAGCTCTTGGTGCTGTTTCAATCCATAAAGTGCTTTGTTGAGTCTATACACTTTATCTTCTTGATCATTAACTTCAAATCCAGGAGGTTCTTTGTACATACACTTCCTCCTCTAGAATGCCATTCAAAAATGCACTTTTGACATCCATTTGATATACCTTGAAGTTCTTATATGCGGTATGTGCCAAGAATAATCTGATAGCTTCCAATCTTGCAGCAGTGCATAAGTTTCATCAAAATCTATTCATACGCTTGAGAATAGCCTTTTGCAACTAGTGCGGCCTTATTCCTCATAATGGTACCAGATTCATCAAGTTTATTTACTCAGTATACCCATTTAGTACCAATGATATTTGCATGACTTGGCCTTTCAACTAGTGTCCAAACTTGATTTCTTTCAAATTCATTCAATTCTTCTTGCATAGCAATTATCCAATCTGGATCCAAATTGCTTCTTCAACAACTTTAGGTTCCATTTGAGATAGAAAACAAGTAAACATAGCTTCCAGGTTGTCTTCTAGTCCATACACCTTGCAGTACATTGCCAATGACTTGTTCAAAGAGGTGATTCCTTAACCATTGTGGATTACGGTTAGTTTGATTATCGGGAACCTCATCTTGATGGGATTACATTGTAGCTTCTTCAACAGCGGGTTTCAGCGGATCCTTGAATTGCTTCGATTGTTGCATCGGTAATATCACCCGGCCAGGTGTTTAGCGAGGGCAATATCAGAAACTTTTAAGTCATTGAATCTTTCCAAAACTTCAACACAATCTTGATCAGTGACTTGTTGATTCTCAGCAGGTTCACAATCTTCATCTTCCATACCAGTGAACTTAGGTTCATCAAACACAACATGGATTGTTTCTTCATGTTTTAGTGACCTCTTGTTCAATTACTACAATGTCTTCTTGATGAAGAATATCCCAAGAAAATTCCTTCATCGACTTTGGTTGGAATGTCTTCAAATGAACCTTGTGATTTAGAATAAAACACTTGCTTCCAAATGGATGGAAATAGGATATATTTGGTTTCCAAGTACCCACAATGTTCTGTTGCTAATATGAATCAAAAGATAAAATGAACACCTTTGCTAAATGTAACTTATACAGAAGTGAATAAATCAGCAAAACATGACTTTAAATGCAAGATATGACTTTGATGTACAATGATGTTGTTGATTGTAACATGTAATCGTTGATGTAAAAGGATAAAATTTCAAGCCTCCATTTATGAATTGAAATGCTCTCTGCTATGGAAAAAATTTCAAGCATGCATACAGAAACACCATCGAATTTACATGTTTCCACTAAGTAATATATGTTGAATGCTTGTCATCATAATTTACTCTTCACAACAGTTTGGCTAGAAAAAGCATGAAAATGCAAGCTAAGAACATTCAGTAAACTCAATGATTAAATGGCACTCTGCATGATTTAGCAATCAACTGTGTCTAAAGCTGCTAAACGCCTACCAGGGAGTATGATCATCATGGATGACTTTTGATACAGTCAAATCATTCAATACCAACCAAAGACAGCTAATTGAAGAGAAAGAACTTAATGTCTAATAAATTAAATTAAACAAGATACCTGAAATAAGGTTTCTCGCATCAGTTCTTCCAAAAGAATGAAACAAGAGCATGAACTCGTTAAACAGGAACCTGACAATAACATGAGACCATGACATAGATATATGGCAAAAATGAACAATAAGGATATATTAAATTGATTTTCAATGATCTAACCAAAAGAAAGGACAAAAGGGGCGCTTGAATGATCAAAATGCTTTTTCTATTTCTTTTTGTGCGGTTGTAATGTCAACAGCTGCGGCTCCAAATATGTTCTTGTCCAGATATTTATACCATCTTCTTGGCTGAATTTGGTGACCACAATCATACTTGAAAGATTCATAATGTTGGTATGCTTCACCTAAATCATTTGTATTATTGCTCTCATCTCTATTGGTTCTCCCATCTCACGAGAGATCCCGAGGATGTGTCTTAACAACAATAGATGCATTTCAACCATTTCCATAGATCCATAACCTGTGTTTTAACAATTAACACATGGACACCGAATATTTTTTACCACACCCGTCTTCTTGAAAGAATAATCCAAAAACTGTTGAATACCTATCTTGTATTTGTCATTCAATCAATCATCGAAAAGACCAATCCGTTCTTTACTAGGTGTCATTTTCCTACTCCAGTGGAAGCAGCAAAATCAAAAGTTAACGAGCACAAGGCAAAGCATGATATGGATTAAAGCAATATATATAAAGGGTAAAAGCAATGCTATGTAAATTGGTTCGACGGCATAGCAGAGTACAAATTGGTTCACATTCAGTCAAAGCAAAACATATAAGCCAACAAGCGCTTAACGTATCACTAAAAAAATGATCAAAAAAGACAGTGATGAGGAAGAGTGGACAGGATAAATTACCAACAGAAAAAGGTGTGAAGCACATAGACGATTCATGAAGTTTAAGAGACTACCCACAAGTCAGGAAATATTCTTTATATACATGGACATTACGTAATATTAAACTTACTCCAAACATGAAAATCAAAACTATGTTTCTTTTTTGAATAGATGTTCTGTTCAATTTCCACTTGAAGCACCATTCTTCAGAAGAATATAATAATGCCCTCACACCCAAAAGGAATTAGATCCAATCCTCATAATGGATAGAGATATAGTTTTAATGTAGTACAAAAATTATGCATATGGTGATCTATGGCCCTACTATACATCTCTGGTTCAGATTGATTGGACCCAAATTCTTTCCATGTATGTATTTTCCATTTTGAAAACAAGAAAATTGTTTCCCAAAGATTTGTCTTAGATGTTACTAAAAACAACAGCGTGTAAAAAAGACACACCCATATTTGAACTTCTTGGTTGTGCTTTTTCAGTTCCAAGCTCTAACAACAGAACTGATATGGAGTTGTTTCAACTTTCATTTGATATGGAGAATCTTCTTGTCCGGTGATGGTAAAACAGGCTACACAAAAGGAGTCTAAACTTTGATTCCTTCTGGAACATCATAGGGAAAGACTAAGGTGAACTAGTTCCTAGTGGAGATAAGGTGTCGTATGATCGGTAAGAGTTCTTTGCTTCATTAAGAAAGAGTGAAAATCCATTACCCAAATGCGAAAAATCTGTTTTACAATATTTGCTGGAAGAGAAACACCAATATGGAAATGTAAATTAATCCAACTAATTGATAGAAAATTAGGTTTCCATAGAAAGTACACATTTACAACAAATATTCTTTTCAAGTATAAACATGAGAGAACTACTTGATCACAAAATGGAAATTCTCAAATTGTTGGATCACAAAGACGGAAATTCTCAAATTATAACAGATTTCATATGCAACCAACTACAGGAATCATCCCTTCCTCTTACTCATTTCCCTTGATAGATAACTCCATAGTCAAAGATATCAACACTGTACTCATAAAACTTTCATAAACACAAGTGAAAGAACACATCGATACAATATTTTGAATGGCAGCACTTTGAACAGCATTCAAATTTTGAACCAGATAACCACTTTCCAATAAGTAAAAATGTAGATACTGATTAAACTAACAAAAGGAATAAGGCAATTACCACCAAATCAAACATTAGTAAAACGAGTGCGGATCTAATCGATTTGTGAAAGATCAATGCATTTACCATTAATATCCAACCAAAAGAACATGAAATCAAAACGGTACCTACTAGTCTGTAAGAGCGTCGGAGTGATTGAAATTAGCGGAGCAGAGCACCGGACGCCGGAAGAAGGACGCCGGAGAAGTCGTCGAGCAGAGCACGGTCAAATGATTCACTTGGCTGAGATTTAGAGTGGAACTAGACCGGCGGTGGGGAGAAAAAAGATTGTGTATTAGGGATAGGTGTATGTTTATTAATTATATTACACTACCCTAAAAATATTATATTACACAAATAATGAGGAGAATTTTTTTTGTATAACTAATGAGGAGAAATATGATCGATAATGAGGAGAATAAAAACTTGGTCATCAACCATCAAAATTCTTTAGTCTCTCTCATTATAAGTATTGTTTAATGATGAATTTTAATCTTCTTAATATCTCCTCATTAAAACACGTTTCTAGTAGTGTATTTGGTTTCTTCCATTCCAAATCATTGTCCTTCCTCAAGTTACATTCCTGTGTATAAGTGATGTATTAACTTCTTCTTTCGGTAGCAATGCTTCACAAATCATTGTCCTTCCTGCTTCCCTTAAAGTCCTGCTTTTTTCAAGAGGTTTCTACGAGGTGTAGCAATGACAAGTTGATATAGTACACCATTCTGTTTCACAATATTCTCTTATCACTTTGTTGAGAAATTCATGCACTCTGATCCGATCTTATTTTTACTCTTGTCGACTTTTCTCATTTTGTAATCTCTTTAAAAGATTAGGCATGCTTTTGAGTGTTTCACTTTTCTTGTTCATAAATATCACCCAAGTGTACCTTGAGTAATCATCCACAACCACTAAGGTGTATTTCTTTCTGTTACACTTGTTGGAGTTATTGGTCCAAATAGATCCATATGCATCACTCCGACACTCTATTAGTTGATTGTTTAGTTTTGACTTGAAGCTTGACTTTATCTGTTTACCTATTTGACATGCATCACATATAGCATCCTTCTTGAATGTGATCTCGTGTAAACCAATCACCACTTCTTCTTCTTCACCAACTGATTGATATCATCAAAGTTCAAATGATTCAACTTCTTGTGCCATAACCAATTAAGTTCGACTTGGTATGCACAATCAGCAGGGTTTCTGAACTGCGATGAGACCAATCCACAACATACATGTTTTGATGTCATCTACCACCAAGAGTACAACTTGATCACCTCTTTCACTAATGACAATACTGATTGTTTTTGTCAAAAGTGACCTTGTATCCCATGTCACGAAATTGTCCAAAGGCTCGGCAAGTTGTAGTCCAATCCTTCCACATATGCAACATTCTTGATTGTAAGTCCATTTCTCACAAGTGTGCCATATCCTCTTGTATATCCAGTGTATTCTTGTTGCCAAAATTCACCTTGGACCATCCTTTGCCACAAAGTTTGACAAGCAGTGCTTGTTCTTTGTCATATGTCCGGAACATCCACCACAAAGTACCGGACACCTACAAAACAAAGTTAATACATTTTAGGTACCCAAACCTGTTTGGGTCCATAGTGGTCGATAGTAAGCATGACCTTTGGTAAGTTTCCATAAGGTCTTCTCTAAAGGTGTCATACTTTGGTTCATACATGTATTCCACACATCCATAAGTTCTAACAGTTGGTTGTGTAGGATTCACATATGTTTTCTGGCCTTTTGATTTATAATGCTGTTTGAAGTGACTCTTGTTGTTAGAAGCATTAGTATAACCATTTGTTTGCTGTTTGTTAGGAACAACCCTATAGTATGGAGTCTGCTGAGGTCCTTGCTGAGGCCTTTTATAAGTCCTCTGTTGAGTCCTTTCTTTGATTCCATTTGCTTAGGTTTTACCCTAGCAACATGGTTATCTTGGTTGTTTCTATCAAGAGGCTGAGAATATTCCAATCATAATCGTGAGGGAATAGTCTACCTTTCCTCCCGAGATAAGTATCCCTTGAATGATTAACATTTTTAGATTTAGGATTCTTATCCTTGGAATATTTCTCGATCTTTACCTTTTGTGGTCCAAATGAGACTTGGTAGCAGTGTCTGCTATCGAGAGTCTGTAAGGTCCAAAGATCCTATTTTTGGATTTGTTCTTTTTTGTTAGGGTCGTTGACTTCTTTGACTTCGATTTTGCTTCCTTGAAGTATTCTCGGTAGGGTTTTACCGCCTCAAAGAACCTTACTTGGAGTTGGATCTTGTCTTTGGTACAAACTTAGGACCAATTCTCGTACTAGGTTCATAACCTTCATCGATCCACTCTTTTTAATTGTTGAGTTCCAAATCCAAGCCTGTTTATCACCATAAGGCTTTCCAGATTTGTATGTAGTAAAAGAACAAGATGGTTCAATTAGATTCAACAATCTCACGATTGTTCAAAGAGGCTTATGTTGATTCTATCCAAAGATCCTTTTCTTTCCTTTAAGAATTCTTAATTCAGCTTTTAATCTTTCAACCTCCAATCAAGAGCTTCTTTTTTTGCCTTCACAATCTCATAACCAGTTGTATTTTCCTCGATTGATTAATGATAGCATCCAAAGTCTCCTCATTATTAGAATTTCTAGGATTTGAACCACATGTTGATTCACAATCACTTCCGGCGAGAGTGTTTATTGATACAGATTGTATACCTCCTCGATTTCATCCATATTGGCCATCAAAGCATAATCTTCCATATCGAGAACTGGTGATGTGTCATCCGATTCATTTCCTTTTATTCCACTTCATACCCTGATTCATCTTCAAGAACCATAGCCTTCTTGCCATGTCTTCTTTGTTGACTCCTGGTCTTTAGTAGGTCCGACAATCGTGTCCCAAAGTGTCCAGGCTTCTTACAGATTGAAGCAAAGATAATCGAGTTCCTTACTTTGTTTTAACTCAGGGATATCAGGGTTTGAAGTGTCCTAGTTTCTTGCAATGAAAGCCTGAGATAGTCATTGTCTTTCTTTGGTTCTTCTTTCTTTCTTTCAGTAGGCCTTTTTGTGAAATTTCTTGCAGGGGCCTTTCCTGTCTTCATCATCCTGATTTTCTTGCTCAGGAGGGCAATCTGTTTTCTCCTGCATCTCATCCAGTAGATCATCTTGTCCTCCAGATGTTTCTTCCTGATGTGAAGCAGCCAATGCAGTGGTCTTTGGCTCTTTTTTTTAGTCTCAGGTACAAGCTTTTTGCTAAATTGATAAGCGTTAAGATCTAAAATTAACTTGAATGTGTCTTCTTCATGCAGCTTTCTCATTTCTTCTATTGCAGTCACCTTCATTTTCCAAACATCTTTTGCAGGTAATGCTTTCAAGATTTTTGTGTTTATTTCCTCTTTTGAATAACTTACACTCAGCAGGGTAAGTTCATCCAGGATAGCATTAAATCTTGATTCCATCTGCTCAATGGTTTCATTTGGTAGCATCTTGAACTTTTGAAACCTCTTTTTGACCACACTGATTTTGTTCTTCTTTATTGCATCAGTGCCTTCACAGATCAACTGTATCTTGTCCCAAAGTTCCTTTGCAGTTTTGCAATCTTTAACCTTCATGTACATATTGCTATCCAAGGTTCTATAAATGATATCAATAGCAATATTGTTGAGGTTTGCTCTTTTTCTGTTCTTCGCATTCCATTCTCTTTTTGGTTTAGGAATGTACTCTGTAGTATCACCCACGATTCATCGCCTTGGTAATCTCCAGGTGGTCAATCGGTTAGTACATCCATCATCTCATCATGAGTTGCGACAAGGTAAGCTTTGCATACGACGTTTATATTCATCAAATCTATCTAGAGAACACATCAAAGATAGTTCTAGCATACCGGGTGCTATCCATGATGCAAGTTTTTGAAAATCGAGAATTTGAAAAAGTTTCAAAGTATTTTCACAAGCACAACAAGTAGGATTTCTTCAGAACAGAAGCACTACTCCGATACCAATTGTTGGTCCCTTGAAAAGGCTTTGGTTAAGTTTAGAAGGGGGTGAATAAACTTAACACTTAAAACTTTGGAGTTAACAAATTCAAAGAACTTCAGAGCTCTTTGAAGTTCGATGATCTGGCGATACCTCAAGAGCTCTGGCGATAAACGATGAGTCTCACCGACAGATTCGATTCTACTCGAATTTGTGCAAATGGAATTATGTCAAAATTAAGCCTTAATACTTGTTGTTAAATATGATACTAAGTATTAGATACTCAGTAGTGTATGTGTGTGATTTCAGTTGCTAGATTCAGTTGATTGATGTATATAATAAACTAAGTGCAAAATGTAAATGCTGAAAGTAAGTAGGCAGATTTTATAGTGGTTCCGGTGGTGTAATCCGCTCACCCACTCTTCTCCTCGTGATGTTGGAGGTAATTCACTGTAGAGATCTTTGATGTTGCGATTACAAAGATTCCTAAGATTGCTTGTCCTTCACCAATGACTATGGCTTCACAAATCAAAATCGGGAATAGGTAGGATTGCTTTGCTCCCGAGTCTTCCACCGGTCCTTTAAGGGTAGGATTGCC
Source organism: Gentiana macrophylla (assembly GCA_026214975.1). Lineage (NCBI taxonomy): Eukaryota > Viridiplantae > Streptophyta > Magnoliopsida > Gentianales > Gentianaceae > Gentiana > Gentiana macrophylla. The sequence goes on along the minus strand of JAOBSW010000746.1, from coordinate 44,593 downwards.
TTGTTAGTAATATCATCCGCAATGGAAGCGATTTAAGGATCTAGATCTATAAATTACACGTAATAAAATAACTAGATCTACTCTACAAGGGGGTTGTAGATCATACCTCTTGGATCTCAAAATCCAAGTTGAAGAACCGCAATAGGAAGATTGCAAGTAGATGTGAAGAGCACCACGATCTTCCGTATGTGTGATCCAAGCAACTCCCGGTGGAAGGAAATCCTCGTCTCGAATCCTTCCGATATGCTACCCGGAAAAATCTCCAAGATTTTCCCTTAGTCTCCCCTTGGCCGAAATTATCACTTCTTCTCTCTAAGAGGAGAAGTCGAAATTTATTGTGTGTCTTAAGGATTGGAACAACTCTCTTTATATAGGAGAGTAAAACTTAGCCTCCAAGGATTTAATAATTAATACAAAATCAATTATAATAATCCCATTAAATAAAAGATAATTCCATAATATTCTAGAACAAATCTAGAATAATATTTATCTTTATTTCTTACCATAAATATTTATCCAATAAATATTTTATGCACATGTCTTATTAATACACAAGAAAACTAATTTCTTGTTCCATAAAACATCACTTGGGGTAAATTTATCACTTGTGACCTAGTCACAATATATTTCGGCCATACACACCATTTGGGCCAAGATTATGAAAAATATCTTTTTCACATATTTAATTATTTAGCCCAACTAATTTAATAGTCCACTAAACAATTAATTCACATATCGTTTTAATAAAGTCCAACAAGAACTAAATTAATATTATTAGGATTCGACGTCCGAGAATAGCTATGCTATATTAGGAGACACGTCGGGACCATGGACTAATAATCGTGACTCCGATAAATCAAATAAATAATTATCTTACGAACGAATAATTATATTCGATAAATCAATCACGAGAATATGCCACCATAATCCTGTGATCGCACTCCTCCGATTATAAGATTATATTTATCTCCTCACGAGAATAATAATAAGCGTTCATTGATATAATCATTACATATGGATTAATCCTCCATAGATGCTTCATTCTAAATCGGGAAGTTACCGTTAACTTTGATACGATTACGAATGAGGTTCCCACCTTTGGCCCCGATGCAACCGATAGATCATCTGTAATTCGAGATGGGCCTATGACGAGGCTCCAAAGAAAAGGATGCGAGAGGCTTTGAATAATCTGATCCTAGATATTTATTTGGAGCAAGAGCGACCCAAGTCGGAGGAAGAACGACCCATAAAATTCATCATTTATGCAATTGGGCTTGAAGACAACGAAGATGGGCTTGGTTAGGTTGCAAGATTGGTGGCGCCATTATTTAAGTTATTTTGGACTTGTTTTATTATTTTTATGTAGGACATTATTTAATAATTATCTTGTGGGCTTAGAAGACACAAGAAATACTTAAAAGCCCAAAAGGTGGGGCGCCCCTTCTAGTCCTAGTTCACTTAGGTTTATTTTACTAGTTTCCTTCTCCCACATTGCTAAGGAGGATTATTAGTCTTTTATTTGTAGCCTATATATAGGCAAGTTACTATCATAATAAGATCATCATATAATTTTGAAGTTTAATCATTTATTGAGTTGAGAACTTTCTCTTCTTGCCGTTTTAATCTGTGACTGATTAAAACAAAATCACTTGCGAGTGAGTAGTCTCTTTGTCGTAGAGATTACATCCTTCAAGAACGAATCAGCGTTTTGAGCACGCGATGTCTATTCTTGGCCTTAGCCTAGGTCAAAGACTCTAGGTTTAGGTTTCGTAGCTCGCCATTGATCCCTTCACTACGGGCTAATTGTATTTTAAGTACATCTTCACTAACTCAATCCTCCCGTGTATATCCCATACACTGAGTTAAGTGATTACATAAACGATATACTTAGGGTTTTCTGTAGTGTAATTACAATTGTCACATCGGTGAATATGAGAATAATAAATATGAATAACAATATCATTTTATTTATTAAATAAAACAATTACAAAATTGTCTTTCGGGCATCACACCTAACAATCTCCCACTTGCACGAAAGCATGTGATTAATTGTTTTAGAGCACACCCTATTATTTAAAATACAACAAACTACATCTCCCACTTGCTCTAAAGCAATGGAGACTCATCCCGTATTCTAGTACCCATTAAGCATATCATAACCATTTCAGATTCCAAAGTACACTCCGAGTATGCCGTCGTAGGATAGGTCATTGACTCGGGGAGCACCTACATCTAAATGTCATGGGTCTTAATGATTAGTCAGGTTGTCGGCTCGAGACGATCCGTAGAATCGAAACGTTACCGGTCCATCTAATCATGTGGTGCGAGTAAACACTGAGCCCGAGATCGACTTAACAATCATCCTCAATCGACTTAAAGTCAAAATCGCTGTATCACACACATATCAAGTTCACACATGAATATATCCGCATATTGCTCCTCGTTCTCTCAAGATACTAAAGGACATACTAAATTTGCTTTGGTAACCGCCGAATCTAAGATTCGATCAAAGTTGACGCTCAATAACCTCGACCATCTCTTACTAGAAAGAGAATCTATCCCATTTCTCTTGATCCAAAGATTTAGAGAGTCATTCCTGAGGCATAGGGTAGAACTTCCTCGTTGAATGTTGCATACACAGATGCATCATCTTAACTAATAAGATGGATGGGAAACCATTGACTGATTCTAATGAATTCACCGAGTCAAACTCTTAAGAATGTTGTCCAAATCTCTACATTGCGAGAAATTGTGGTATTGTCGATTCGACTTCGGATAACACACCCATGTTGATTCCAACTGTGCAAAGTTATCCTTCACAAACACTAATATATGTATATATTCACTCATCAGACTAAAATTGATATCCAGTCTACAAAAGACTTATCAATATTCGGTCAAATCCACATATTATAGAAATATATGACTTCCAATGACCGAGAGGTTTGCTTTTTATCCACAAAGGACATAAGCCTTGATGGTCATCCCGTCATGAGTTCATAAGGCATTACCTTTGTTCCGAATGAATCCAGACTCCGTTTGTTTGGCAAGAAAGTCTCGTGAATCACCCTATTTTCTCGCTTTAGAACGAAATCATGCAATACTAAGTGGTAAGAGAGTTCAAGGTCCGATTAACTCTCTACTTCTCGAGAAATTACCCTAGACCACTCAATCTTTGCTTTGAAAGATAAACTTTCCTATTCATTCTACTCTTTTCCATGTATATCCAATTACTCCCATCTGGGCTCGAGGCGCTCAGTGGTTCCACAAGAGCATGAACAGAATCGAGTACCGAACTCCATTCACAGTGGTTATGGCTATTAAACCAACCTCTATTATCGTAATCCTATCTTTCTCACAAAAGAGCCATAGGTCATCAATCGATCCTCGTGAGTACAAAGTCCGCAGAGCGCGAATGGGTAATGGATAAACAATACTCCCATTACATTCTCGGGTGGATCAAATTCGATCTAGTTTAGTAGTATTTAGTGTTATCACCAACAACCGATGTTGGATGTGGTCTGATTTTAATCGATTAGTAACTACCTTGAGTAAACGTATTTCAAGGTTCAAGGTTTTTCTGATCATGGATGCTATCAGAAAGGATGCAACAATATAACTGTCGTCCCTTCCCGATTTCAAGAATCCTATATCTAACCTTTATACTCAATAGCTTAAAAAGATATATCACGAATGGTCATTGACCGAACGGATGCACGAAATTACCAGTCTTACCTTCAAGCACCGTGTGCTAAACGCTTATATTTATGGAAGTGGGGTGAACCGAATCCACACCTTATCCGTAAATTCCAAAGCATATTCTAGGTAGACTTCTCGGTCTTACATTTCAATGTAAACCGTTATTTCGCTTCCAATATCTTTATTGAGTTAAGCAGTGTATTGTAGCACATCTAAAACTATGTAAGGCAATTTAACGGTTTCTCACTTAGTGAGAACATGTCACAATGAGGCAAATGAGAGCATCGGCCTCGAGGACTATGAATGGCCTATTCCGAGTATAGAATACTCTATCTCTCTTGAAAACAGAGAAACCTCAAAATATTTTGGATAAACTTTCCGGAGTGTTTGAATAGTTATTAGACAAGAAGTCACTACTCGGAAGCTCCTACTAGCTTGTATCTTTCATCGGACTCAAGTTCGTCATGAACAAGCTATGTTACTTTTTATAACCATTATCCTTTCCCGATTGAAAGGAAACTTAGTCATTGAACCTTTGAGACAATCTAACGGATCGAGAAAGGAATCACCCTGAGCCGAGTCTTGAGTCTTGTCTTTTAGGGACTATGCACTAACTATGGAATATGAAGAAGCGTTTATCTAAATATAGAAACCAATTGCTTTTAACGATTCTTAAGATGTGTTTTATATACATATTTCAAAGATTCTAAGTGGTTTTGACTTTATCAAACAAAAGTCCGAGTCTTGGATTCGTACTACAAATTGTATATTCACTTTCTATACGACAAACAAATCATCGAATAGAAGGTAAATCCATTCGCTCCAACGAATCTTAAGCATAAAAATAATTTTTCCACGATATCCAAGGATTGAATCCGAGATTCATTTCCTTATATCACTCCCACTATTCTAGCTAAAATTAATCGCCCGTTGTTTACTCATTTAATCGTTAAATGCACTTTGCTACCTTGTTCTCGCCAAAGAACTTAGCTCGAGAAAATCGCCAAGGATTCATAGGTTGGTGATCCAAAATCACCGCCCTTATCCTATGATTTTCGATTTAATTAATTTTCGTTCAACCTTAAAATTTTCTTAGTTTAGATGACTAACACTTTTAGACATATTCTCCCATTCTTGACTTTCCGTGAATGGAAACGCTTTTGAACCAAATGTTCGCTTGAGTAGACACTACTCTTGAACCGTGGGATGTCTATTTCGAGTGTTACTCGTCGGGACTTCTCGGATTGTCTAATATACGGAAAAAACAACAAATCATATTAAAGCTCCCACTAGTTTATCGGTTCCAAATACCGTCTAACGAGCAATACTTTATATATGATTTTCCGATTTTTTCGATTTAGAAAAAAATCTCATAGTTCCAATATTTCCAGAAAAACAACAAATCATAGAACTCCCACTAGTTCATCGATTCCAAATATCGTCCAACTAGCGACATTTCATGACTTTCCGGTTTTTCAATTAGAACGGTTACGTGTGTAGTCAATTACACTTTTCTAATGTTCTAAAAAAACAACAAAAAATAAAGCTCCCACTAGTTCATCGATTCCAAATATCATCCAACTAGTAACACTTCATGATTTTCTGATTTTTCAATTAGAAAATTACTCGTGTACACACTACACACTCAAAATTCACTAGAAGAATTTCAAAGTCCGAAATGACCTTTGATCAAACTAAGTTCGTCTTTCGTTTGACACGAATGACATTAGTGACATACCTATATGTCACTGTCACGGATTTTATCTAACAAAACAAACAAGTAATAAATTTATAAATCCGGTATTCCCCAAGTGTAGGGATCGTAGTATAGCGATTAATACCGAGTCGGTCACATGGAATCGGGTATCTAGTTCATTAATTCTCCTAAGGTTGATACAATTATTCCTAAACCTAAACTAAACGGAAAATAAATCGACAGAGGATTGTCACTCCAAAGCCAGGAAAATATCGTTGCGAACAAAAGAAAATAAAATAAAACTACAACTAAGAAAACAATAAAACTAACTATCATGATGATGACCGAAGCGAATCAACATAGAACAAACATGATCCACCATCCCGCAACCCTTAATTCTTCCTTAGATTATCTTATGATGATTCAATCAAAGTTGTGGTTCACCTAATCAAAGGTATGAATTCCTACTTCCGTAAGTAATCCATCTATCAATCTCATCATCATCTTCCGATCTATAGAGATTAACGCTCTCAAAACAAGGTGCAAGATTTATTAGATCTAACAACCTGAGATCTAACCTATCAACTTCCGTTATGTCAAGGTTAAAAGTCTAATCTTTCCTATGGTGATCTAAGGTTTACACCGATTTCCATCATACGGTAAACATCAAATAGCAATACATCTTCCGATATCGATTGCATAAACAAATAATCAAAGGAAAGAAACAAACTTTAAATTAAACTCACAAAATATCCAAAGGAAGAAATAAAACGCTCTTTGAAAAGTTTCCCATGGATGCTCCAAGTTCACGACTTCAAGACGACACCATGAATCGAACAAGAATAGAAAACGAAAACAAAACTCTAACTAATCCGCAACCCCAGCCTCCCCAAAAGGGGGTCAGCTAGGAGTTTCTCTCTGAATGATTGTGTATCAATAGGTCTCAATAATGTGTGTCTTAGGGTTGAAATCGCTAGTATTTATAGAAAAGTAAGGCGGTCGCTTTGCTATGTCGGCTTAAGGACGCCCGTCGACTTTCGACGCCTTGATCTGGTGCCTCTGACGCTGTTCACTATGGCGTCCAAACTCTCTCAATCAAAAACTCCTCCTGACGCCTTGATCCACTTATTTGGACGCCACCCACTCTGACGCTTAGTTCACCTTTTCTTCCAAATTCATCTTGATCTTCATTCCAACTTCATCTCTATCTCTTTCCTTCCATGCAAATCATCACTTGAACATCTTTTAAGCTCCTTTCACCTCATGCAAGCGTACCTACATCACGATAAAAACATGCAAAATGTAACATCTTACATCTAAAGATATTTATCCAATAAAATCACATAATTAGCTCGATTTTGCACTTTAATACCTCTAAAACTCATTTGCTCAATATTTCAATATAAAGCTCGATATGTTGGGGAGATTTTGCATCATTAAAACAAAAGAAAATTTATAATCCTATACTACCATGCAAAACTACCTCCTAACCGGCCGAATACCGGGTAGTTGCTAGTAAAGTTGGATAAGTACGGTATCGATCCTCGGGAATTGGGTCATCGAATCTAACTTCATTAATTCCTCTTTATTAACTAATCCTAAACCTAAACTAAAATAAAAAGTAAATCGGACAGAGGATTGTTAATCCAAAGCCAGGAAGGATAAAAGCAATAAAAACATAAATAAAACTACATCTACGGAAGCGGTAAATCTATCTACTGAACAACCATAAACGAACCATGATCAACCTCTTCCCAACAACCATCACCTCACCGAAAGAAATAAAATTAACACATATTCATTCACAAGTTATCTTGGATTATTATCTTATCTAAAGGAGCGTTTCCTCTTCCGATTTATCACGCCATTCATTAGTTTACCTTCCGGTCTTAACTAATATCGATACAAATCAAAGATATGGATGAAATCCTAATCTAACAACATTATCCCTCAACTTCCGTTTGTTGGAATAATAATTGTCAATCTCCCTCACGACAATCTAATGAATCTATTAACTTTCGTTATCTAAATTCGATTAACATACGGCATATAAACATGAAGTAGAACAAGTTAACTCGATAAAATAAACACATGAAAAATCTCATCTTTCTGGTGATAATGATACTCGACTTCTCCCTAGGATAATTTTGCATCGGTTCTAATTCAAATTGTGGTTCTCTCGTAAACCTAGAAATTTAACCTACGAACTCTCGTTATATGTAGATTAAAAATCCAAACTTTCCTACGGTGATCTAAACTACACCGACTCTCGTCATACGGTAGAAATCAAATCATGCAATCATCTTTCGATTTATATGCAATTAACAAATTAAACATAGGAAACGAAACAATTAAATTAAAACTTACAAAATATCCATGAATAAGAAATCAAGAGTGTTTGCTGAAAAAGCTTCACAAAGTCAGTGTTCATGGTTGCCTCAAATTTCAAGCTCTAGTCGAACAAGAAGGAAGGAAAACGAAAAAAAAAAAAAGAAACCTAATCTAACCACCACCGGCCGGCCAAGAATGAAGCTCAGCCGGCCGGCTGCTGCTCTCATGATCGACTTTAGGGTTCCTCAAGAGCTGCTGCGTTGTATTGTATGATTTAGGGTTGCAATTATGCGCTGCTTAAATAGAAGATTAAGTCGGTTGTGAGTATGGCGGTGCTGAACGCCCGTTCTACAATCCGAACGCCCGTCCGGATCTTGGACGGAAGAGTGGACGCCAGTCTACTCACAGTCTGAACTCTCTGATGTAAATTCTGCCTCCTGGACGCCGGTTTAGATATCGAACGCCGTTCAAGGTCGATGCATGGTGGACGCCGCGTTCGTCGCTTGCGACGCCACGATTCACTCTCTCAAACCATCAATTTCTTTCTCATCTCTTCCCTTGCCTTCATTCAGATCTTCATTCAAGCTCGTTCCATCCTTCACAAGACATATTTAGGCACCTAAAATCACGATAAAGACATGCAAAACGTAATATCACGGAGATAACGATATTTATCGATAAAATCACATAATTAGCGCGGTTTTGCACTTAGACACTTCTTAAACTCTTTTGCTCAATATTTAGATAAAACCAATGATTTTATATAAAAACCATAAAGATACGAAGGATATTGTTACGGAAATAACGTAGAATAAACCATAAATTTCACCCTTAACAACTCCCCCACACTTAAACTTTGCTCGTCCCGAGCAAAACAAAACAAGATAAAGGCTCGGAAAGAATATAGACACCTCAACACATATACCACACAGTCAATAAATTAGAAGTTCACCATCGTGTGTGTGCATAGCCATAGAAAACTTCCACTAAACCCAAACTTGAGGAACTCAAAGTAAAACTAGCTAATACCCCTCGTAGACTAGTAATAAGTGACACTCATAAGATGCACCCTACAAACGTGACATATCCCGAAAAGAATGATCGAATGAATCTAGGGCCTTTCCGAAATACTCAGAGGACAATCCCTACAGCATATCTATCAGTCTCTACTGGGATAAGATAGACTATAACTTAGCCTTATTCATTTCATAACATATCTTAAGTTGATTGAATTCATTCACTTTAAACACACATTAGGGTGAGCTTTTGCCCTCATAGCGAGAATAGGACATTTCGAGATAATCCCTACCTTACTCCAATCATAAGGCAGCTTTTTCCTAACATGCCGTGAGCTTTTAGTCATCATAGTGGTATAGGACTTACGTGGTAAACCCTACCTCACTCAAATCATCGACTAGCTTTCGACACACCCAATTTTTTCATACTTTTCAACTTTTTCATTTGACAATAAGTCACGTGGTACTTATCACATTCAAACGTCTAGATATTCACAATATAACATACTCGGAACTGAATACAAACTATCATAATTCGCGAGATATAAACGTAGCACTAAGCACATGACTTATAAGACAATCAAAATCACTCGTCCAAAAGGGGTATAACTTTATAAATAGCTCATCATTTACTATGGCACGTGGAAAATAAATCTTGGTGAAACAACTAACTCACTAAAAATATGGTATACACAGATCAATGACTATAACAAACCGAACAAAAACGTGTATTGCCTACTGGACAAAACAAAAACAAAAGTGTCGAAAAATTTTGAAAAATTAAGCCCCTATTTTGCATGTAAAACATCATATATATTAAGCAAATGGTAGATACATAGCGATCATTCCCCTCCCCACACTTAAATAACAACATGTCCTCATGTTGTGCGTAATAAAAGAAAAGAAAACTTAGCCGATTGTATGCCGAAAGGGGAACACCTGCGGACGGACGCTGCCTCCGATCCAAAAATGCTCGAAGATATCAGTAGACCCGTGGACCATCCACCCAAAAGCGACACCGCCTAAAACTCACAAAAGCTAATGCAAACACCCTGCACTTCATGAAAAACAAAGAAATACCTCGGGGCAGGGGGATAGAACATACAAAGCACAAAATAGAATCGCTTCAGATGGAAAAATCAAACAGGGAAAGTACAGAACATCAAACGCCTAAATATGGAAGTTTGATATAAGCACAAAAAGGAATAATAGCTCGATGATGAAAGATCAACACTTAAACTCAGGACATCTAAGAATAAAGCCACGAAGCTTGTAGAATAATATAGACCACATGTGCAAACGAAACATCAAACTCCAACTAATAATGATAGAGGATTATACATGGAAAAGAAGTCGAAAGATTTTTCGATTTTTAGCTCATCCAGTAGATGGAACATATACATGGAATATTACAAAATAGTAGGCTAGGTGCACTATATGAAAATATATTACGATGCAATCTACATGATATGCAATAAAATAATGATGGCATATGGAGAACCAACAAGAACTATCATGGAAAAAAACGAGGTAGTATTACGAAACCGGCGCTAACTACGCCAAGAAAAATAAAAGAACAATAGAAAAACAATGCAACTAGATGACATGCAACTACATGATATGCATCTATATGATATGCAAAAATAAAAGAAAATACAAGAAAGAAAACTAGCCCACTCATTAGCAACATGACATGTATATAATAAACGCCTACCAAATAATGACAAGTTACGATAAACGATAAAGTCGTTTTTCATTACATGAAGTGTGTGACGCGCTTTAAGACTCACAAAAGTGATAGCATTATGGAAACCAACGCTAGCTATACTAAATGTATATAACTCATATGGATCGGACGTAGCATACGGAAAACCGACGATAGCTACCCATATGAACTATAAAAAACAAAGGAAGCACGTAAGTCTTAAAAGCTAACAAGATTCATCATAACGATATGTAGCATACGAAAACCGACATTAGCTACTAAATAACAATAAGACCGCTTATAGCGCATTTAGAACCGACAAGAATTATAACATGCCTGAGATGAATCATATATAAGGAATTGATCAATTATCTTACATGGATTCATAGATGGAAAGGTAAAAACATATAAGTTCGTAACATCTACGTGAAAATAAGTAGCCACGCTAAGCTCAAATTAAAGTATCCATATCAAATAAAGCATTAAAAATCAAATTGAGAAGAAATCGAACCTGGATCGGCGTTCACTAATGCAGACGGGCGCTTAAAACTTATGCGAGCCGGACGGGCGTTTAGATATATGGACGTCCGTCTGGTTCTTGAAAACGAATGCAGCCGAGTCATGTTTTTGAACGGACGAAGTCCCAACAAACCGGACGCTGCTTTACTCGCATAGTTAGGATCGGGCGGGCGCCCAATAAACTGCACGCTTTCGCCCAACGATCGAATTTGCATAAAAACGCAGAAACACAAAGAAACCCTAATTTCTTAAGAGATCATACATCAAATATCACAGAGCGCCTACATCAAATTAAAGCACGTAGGTTAGACTAGATACAAACAAACATATAGTTCACGTTTCACAAATCGAGTAAAAAACTTTGCACATTCTTAACCCAACGGTTATCGAAACACGGCAAAAATAAAAACTCTCGATTTATTTCACGCTACTTTTATTGAAATAAAATAAAAACAAATAAAACGTAACAAAATAGAAAAATTAATTCAATTAGATTCAACAAAACACCGATTCCCGGCAACGGCGCCACTTTTGTTGGGGAGATTTTGCATCATTAAACAAAAGAAAATTTATAAACCTATACTACCATGCAAAACTACCTCCTAACCGGCCGAATACCGGGTAGTTGCTAGTAAAGTTGGATAAGTACGGGTATCGATCCTCAGGGAATTGGGCTGTCGAATCTAACTTCATTAATTCCTCTTTATTAACTAATCCTAAACCTAAACTAAAACAGAAAAGTAAACTGGACAGAGGATTGTTAATCCAAAGCCAGGAAGGATAAAAGCGATAAAAACATAAATAAAACTACATCTACGGAAGCGGTAAATCTATCTACTGAACAACCATAAACGAACCATGATCAACCTCTTCCCAACAACCATCACCTCACCGAAAGAAATAAAATTAACACATATTCATTCACAAGTTATCTTGGATTATTATCTTATCTAAAGGAGCGTTTCCTCTTCCGATTTATCACGCCATTCATTAGTTTACCTTCCGGTCTTAACTAATATCGATACAAATCAAAGATATGGATGAAATCCTAATCTAACAACATTATCCCTCAACTTCCGTTTGTTGGAATAATAATTGTCAATCTCCCTCACGACAATCTAATGAATCTATTAACTTTCGTTATCTAAATTCGATTAACATACGGCATATAAACATGAAGTAGAACAAGTTAACTCGATAAAATAAACACATGAAAAATCTCATCTTTCTGGTGATAATGATACTCGACTTCTCCCTAGGATAATTTTGCATCGGTTCTAATTCAAATTGTGGTTCTCTCGTAAACCTAGAAATTTAACCTACGAACTCTCGTTATATGTAGATTAAAAATCCAAACTTTCCTACGGTGATCTAAACTACACCGACTCTAAATCATACGGTAGAAATCAAATCATGCAATCATCTTTCGATTTATATGCAATTAACAAATTAAACATAGGAAACGAAACAATTAAATTAAAACTTACAAAATATCCATGAATAAGAAATCAAGAGTGTCACTGGAAAAAGCTTCACAAAGTCGTGTTCATGGTCGCCTCACCCTTCAAGCTCTAGTCGAACAAGAAGGAAGGAAAAAAAAAAAAAAGCGAAAAGAAACCTAATCTAACCACCACCGCCGGCCAAGCATGGCTCACCGGGCCGGCCGCTTCTCTCATGATCGACTTTAGGGTTCCTCAAGAGTCGCCGCGTTGTATTGTATGATTTAGGGTTGCAATTATCTTGCCGCTTAAATAGAAGATTAAGTCGGTTGTGAGTATGGCGGTGCCGACGCCCGCTCTACAATCCGAACGCCCGTCCGGATCTTGACGGAAGAGTGGACGCCGCCTACTCACATCTGAACTCTCTAATGTAAATTCCCTCCTCGGACGCTGTTTAAGATATCAACGCCGGTTCAAGGTCGATGCATGGTGGACGCCGCTTGCCGCTTGCGCACGCCGCCTTCACTCTCAAACCATCAATTTCATTCTCATCTCTTCCTTGCCTTCATTCGAGATCTTCATTCAAGCTCGTTCCATCCTTCACAAGACATATTTAGGCACCTAAAATCACGATAAAGACATGCAAAACGTAATATCACGGAGATAACGATATTTATCGATAAAATCACATAATTAGCGGTTTTGCACTTAGACACTTCTTAAACACTTTTGCTCAATATTTAGATAAAACCAATGATTTTCTATAAAAACCATAAAGATACGAAGGATATTGTTACGGAAATAACGTAGAATAAACCATAAATTTCACCCTTAACAATTTCTATGAAAAACATTCACATATGGGGAAAATTGACATAAAATATATCCTTATAAAACGTACAAAATCACCCTTAACAGTCACTCTTGTTTTTAAAAGGATTTAAGAGAAAATATCTCTTTCGAAATTTAATTGCATTATCGATTAACTAGTTCAATGTCCTAGTTACTTTCCACTTTTTAACGAAGTCAATACTAGTCAATTATAAATTTTTAAGCAATTTAGTAAGGGATATAATGCTGTAAGTAAAATGACATAAATTAATTCAAGTTTAACACTACTATATTATTTTATTTTAGGAATTGTAAACTAAAAAATGAGTCTACTCTACCATTCCAAGGTTTTAACCTCGCATCTCAGTGCCGCCGTAGGGTAGGTCAAAGAGATGACGGTTAAATCGAGACAATCTCATCAATGAATAACTTGTGAGAATCGAACATCGCACGAGAATCGAACATCCCTTTATTCATTGACTACCTTCCTTTTTTTAGCCTAGATATTTCCAAAAATATCCTTTATGAGTGTGACCTACTATATCGGATCTCTTAGGTACGCCCGAAGTGTGCCGTCGTAGGATAGGTCGGTGACCCGACGAGTACCCGTAAATCCTATCCTTTCGGAGACCAAGCCATGAATGTTGATAGGGGTGAACACCATCCGTAGGGGACGAAATCAAAGCGCCGCAAGGCGCCACCCTTCTCTCACTTACTTGTATCTATAGTAGAGGCCGTGGGGTTGGTGTCGCCTCCCCGCTCCCACTCAATATTTTGGAGGTGGTGGTGGGTTAACTAACCACGCTCTTTTGATGTTAACATAAAAGCACATCAAATCAAGGATTCCGAATGGTGTCGGTAACGTAGGCAAACCCACCCGTCCCTATTCGTTGGAACATATGTGATGCTTGGACGAAGTCGGGTCAAGAGAGCCCCATTGAGATAAGAAGGAATCACCCTCCGCTTGCCGGTGTAGCTTAATCTTGCCGGACCCCGCGCATACATCACACTAGAGGGTTCAATCGGTCGAGCAAAGCTCGGCTTGACCACCCAACCTATAAAGCGAACCGTTGTTAACCAAGATTTATTGTTCTTTTACCATCATTCAATCTCGTAGACACTACGAATTGAAAACGTGATCTCGCTTTGGGCTTTAAAGGCGGTTCACCGAGAACACACACCGAAAGGGGTTAACGATTTCATAACCCGCCCTCGGATCTTTAATTAGTTACTAAATTAATTAATTACCACGTATTAATTAAATTTCAACTAATTACGCGAGTTTGTATACATGTCTATTTTAATTACCAAAATTAAAATTCTACATGTATGCATGGAGTGGATTTATGATATGATGCATGTCATGGCAATTCCGATTTTATGTCTATTTTATGATCAAACACATAAAAAATAAATTACGGAAAATTTAAATACCGAGATGGATTGTTGGTACCCCCGTATCTAATCTATCCTAGGAAAACAGTAAATTAAATAATCTATGTCTTCGAGTCTTGATCTTCAAATCTTGAACTCGAACCACCGGATCACGAACCAAGAACGACGAGGAGAGGAGGTCGTAATATACCAATATATTTAAAATATATCTATATTAGATTGTTTGATTAAAAAAACTTTTTTATTTTTTATTTTTTATAACAGCCCTCGGCTGTTCCAATAAATTTAAGGGGCAACGGTCCAAAAGGACACAAAATAGACTTAATTAGGCAAATAGGACACTAAGAAATCTTATTTGGTTATAAGGACACAAATTAGACAGATAGACCTAAATACCTTAATGAAGAAAAATAAAAATAAAAAAAGAAGGCAACAGGCGATGGGCTATTATTATTACTATTTTTTTGATTCAAATAACGATGTTCATGTTGTTTGTGTTTTTTTTAATTTTAATTATTAATATTTTTCTGGACGAAGATAGTTGTTGTTGTTGGTATTTTTTTTTTTCACGTTGAGAGTTTTAAGGTTTTTTATTTTATTTTATTTTTGTATGGTGAAAAGTTTTTTTTTCATTGACCATGGTGACGCATTAACCACACCGATGCATTGACCACCGCGATACATTAACCACCTCGATGCAGTGACCAGTGCGATGCATTGAATAACCCAATGAATTCACCACTGTGATGCAGTGACCACACCGATGCAATGGCCACCGCGATGCAGTGATCACCCCCGATGCATTGACCACCGTGATGCATTGACCACCTCGATGAAGAGACACCGCGATGTATTGACCACCGCGATGAAATGACACCGTATTGCAGGGACACCGCGATGAAGTGACACCGAGATGAAGAGACACGACGATTAAGTTACACCGCGATGCAGAGGCACCTTGATGAAGTGACACCGTGATTCACCGACAACCGCGATGATGCGCTGACCACCCGTGATGCAGTGACCACCCCCGACGCAGAGACACCGCGATGCAGTGACCACCCCCAATGCAGAGACACCTCGATGAAGTGACACCGTGATGCAGTGACCACCCCAGGTCCATTGACTACCTCGATGCATTGACCACCGCGATACAGTGACACCCCTGATGCAGAGATGCCGCGATGAAGAGACGCCTCGATGAAGTGACACCGCGATGCGGAGACACAACGATGAAGTGACACCATGATGCAGAGACATCGCGATGCAGTGACCACCCCCGATGCAGAGACACCGCGATGCAAAGACGCCGCGATGCAGAGACACTTCGATGAAGTGACACCGCGATGCACTGAGAACCGCGATGCAGTGACACCACGATGCATTGACCACCACGGCGCGAGACGCCGATAAGTGCCCACTTGCGATGCAAGACCACCCCGATGAAGAGACGCTCGATAAAATGACACCGCGATGCTTTGACCACCTCGCATCCATTGACCACCGCGATGTAAAGGCCACCCCGATGTAGAGACACCGCGATGCGCAGTGACCACCCCGATGCGCAGACACCATGATGCGCTTACCACCCCGATCATGAGACGCTGCGATGCGAGATGCCGCGATGCGAGACACCTCGATGTAGAGACACCTCCAATCGGTGACCATCTTGATGCATTGACCACCGCGATGGATTGACTACCCTCAATCTATTGACCAGTGCGATACTGTGGACACCACGATGTAGAGACACCGCGATGAAGTGACACCGTGATGCAGAGACATCGCGTGTTATAACATTTGATGATGCAGATACACCGTGATGAAGTGACACCGCATTGCGAGACACCGCGATGCGCAGACACGCGATGAAATGACACCGTGATGTAGAGAAACAATGATGCAGTGACCACACCCCCGATGCAGAGACACACGTTAGCGAGTCAGTTTGATCTCATCTTTTTATGGCTCAATCGAGCTCGAGCCGAGTTTAAACCCGAACTAATTTAAACAATCAAAGAAATCGTTTTATGATGTGACACACGTTATGCAAATGTCACTTTTTTTTCAAAGATAAATAAACAAGCATTATGAAGGTAAATCCATACCAAGAAAAAGAAAATTGAAACCAAATAGCCATGATGAAAAAGTATACCAAATCCTGGAATTCACTCACAACAAATATAAGTTCAAAGCCTTAAGTGACCAAACCTTTTTATTATTTCTTTATGCTAATAATTATCATGACATCAACACAAACGACAGAATAGGCAGCATCCCAATCAACCCTGAAGGCCAATAACACCACAAGTCCACAAGCAAGTCTACCACTAGCATTTCTAGTGCTTTTGTTGAGTTTATGTCCATCATATGCAAATGTCACTTCATCTTCACTTAATAATTCCAGCTTAAAAGTACAGTTCACTATCGAAATTGG
The DNA here is from genome assembly GCA_026214975.1 of Gentiana macrophylla. Classification (NCBI taxonomy): domain Eukaryota; kingdom Viridiplantae; phylum Streptophyta; class Magnoliopsida; order Gentianales; family Gentianaceae; genus Gentiana; species Gentiana macrophylla. The sequence goes on along the minus strand of JAOBSW010000746.1, from coordinate 27,525 downwards.
AAATTTAGTTCTTGAAACTACAAGGGTCTTGCAATGAGGAATTCTAAAAATCAACTATTAAAGAACCGAGAGGGACCAAACATCATCAAGTACCACTAATGTCTGTGCAGCAAATTTGCTGTCATATTGTGGAAATTTCTCAGGTTTGGGGATTGAGACACAGTCAAGAAGAATACTCTCCCCTTGAAATAGCCAGAAACAATAACCCACCCAATCAGAGGTAAATGCAACATTGTCACAAAGGGAACTACAAATTCAACTTCTTTTCAATGAATTAGGCTGCAGAATATTCCTAAAAAATTATCCCAAAAAACAATGACAAGATTATACAGATTAACTACTTGTATTGCATCATCACCGAGCATCGAACCATTTCCGACCATTTCACACTCATTATGTCCGTAAACATCCATAGCTACCTCAATCGGCTACAAGGCATAAACTAAGGAAATCCAATAGTGATTGTATTTCACACCAAACAACTCTCTTTATCCTTATCCATATGAAACCAGTAGATTGATCCACTAAGTTACAAACATGAACAACCAAATTACCAGCAACAGCTTGTTCCACAACACCAGAAGGACAAATTAAAACCTGAGTTGCAGGACCAACAGCAGGTGCAACAGCTAAATTGGAGGTCAAAGAGCAAATCTTTGAAGACTGAACTACACCCAAAAGCTTTCCGGACTTCAACGTCATTGTAGAAGTATCGGGCTGAGCACCATTCATACGACTAGCAGCACTTTGCTCAGCAAAACGCTGTAAAACCTTGGGGTTACTGGTCGTGGGAGGAGGAGCAACAATTGCACCACAACGACAGGCTTTTCACTTGCTACAGCCAGCAAAATCAAACCAGAATCCAAAGAATTAGAAGCAGCAGACCTCGACTGAGGAGGAGCCACCGATTGACTGACAATGGGTGCAATAATTCCAGCCGGAGAAGACGAATTCGAAGCAGGAGATTAGAAAGAGAGGAGAGCAGATTACTGAATACGTATCATGACCTTAGCACTCAAGTATATGAGAAATTAGAGAGCTCGATTCCTGGGTTTCAAGACAAGAATGGAAAAGTGCAAGCGGATCGGGTGAAAGAAAAGCCAAGATGATGGAGAAGAGGACGCGATGAAGAAGGCGGAGGAAGAACGCACACCGTTTGGAAAGGGTATTGTTGGAAAGTTAGAAAAAAATTGTCCTTATAACCAAATATCTTTTAAGTGTGTCCTAAGTGCCTAATTAAGTACTGAAATTAGTCCTTATAAACAAATACCCATAAATTTTTATTATTATTATTATTATTTTTATTTATTTTTATCATGTCGGCAAAACTTATCAAAAAAAAAAATAGGCTTTTTTTTTTTTTTTAGGTCAAACCTTGCGGCCAATTCTATTAGGTTACAAGAAAAAAAAAAGGTTGCTGCCGCCCTAAAAAAAAAATTTGCCGACGGGAAAATTAAATTAAACAATTCGGCCTCCTCCCGTTTTTACCTTCTTGATGATCTTCAACACCATGATCTTCGTCTCGATCCCGGATATTCAAAAATTACAATAAAAGATGCTACTTTTACATTGAAATTTTCGAAAATTGACATAAATAAAATACAATTCCTATGCTCAATTGTTACTAAACAAAGGAGCTACAATAGATCTAACGAGTAAACAGTACCAACTCCAATCCATCTCTTCAACCAAGACATTCATAACATAAAAAAAAACAAACAAACAAGCATATGCATCGGCCCTTTTTTAAAAAAATTGGGACAAAAAATCTACATGTTTTACCACTCCTAGATCAAATATTTTATATGTATAAATATAGATCACCTTGGCGAATGATACCACTGTTAATAATATCATCCGCAACGGAAGCGATTTAAGGATCTAGATCTATAAATTACACGTAATAAAATAACTAGATCTACTCTACAAGGGGGTTGTAGATCATACCTCTTGGATCTCAAAATCCAAGTTGAAGAACCGCAATAGGAAGATTGCAAGTAGATGTGAAGAGCACCACGATCTTCCGTACGTGTGATCCAAGCAACTCCCGGTGGAAGGAAATCCTCGTCTCGAATCCTTCCGATATGCTACCCGGAAAAATCTCCAAGATTTTCCCTTAGTCTCCCCTTGGCCGAAATTATCACTTCTTCTCTCTAAGAGGAGAAGTCGAAATTTATTGTGTGTCTTAAGGCTTGGAAGAACTCTCTTTATATAGGAGAGTAAAACTTAGCCTCCAAGGATTTAATAATTAATACAAAATCAATTATAATAATCCCATTAAATAAAAGATAATTCCATAATATTCTAGAACAAATCTAGAATAAGATTTATCTTTATTTCTTACCATAAATATTTATCCAATAAATATTTTATGCACATGTCTTATTAATACACAAGAAAACTAATTTCTTGTTCCATAAAACATCACTTGGGGCGAAATTTATCACTTGTGACATAGTCACAATATATTTCGGCCATACACACCATTTGGGCCAAGATTATGAAAAATATCTTTTTCACATATTTAATTATTTAGCCCAACTAATTTAATAGTCCACTAAACAATTAATTCACATATCGCTTCAATAAAATCCAACAATAACTAAATTAATATTATTAGGATTCGACGTCCGAGAATAGCTATGCTATATTAGGAGGCACGTCGGGACCATGGACTAATAATCAGCGGCTCCGATAAATCAAATAAATAATTATCTTACGAAAGCGTAATAATTATATTCGATAAATCAATCACGAATATGCCACCATAATCCTGTGATCGCATCTCCGATTATAAGATTATATTTATCTCCTCACGAGAATAATAATAAGCGTCCCATTGATATAATCATTACATATGGATTAATCCTCCATAGATCGCTTTCATTCTAAATCGGGAAGTTACCGTTAACCTGATACGATTACGAATGAGGTTCCCGACCCTTTGGCCCCGATGCAACCGATAGATCATCTGGTAATTCGAGATGGGCCTATGATGAGGCTCCAAAAGAAAAGGATGCGAGAGGCTTTGAATAATCTGATCCTAGATATTTATTTGGAGCAAGAGCACCTCCAAGTCGGAGGAAGAAACGACCCATAAAATTCATCATTTATGCAATTGGTCTTGAAGACAACAAAGATGGGCTTGGTTAGGTTGCAAGATTGGTGGCGCCATTATTTAAGTTATTTTGGACTTGTTTTATTATTTTTATGTAGGACATTATTTAATAATTATCTTGTGGGCTTAGAAGACACAAGAAATACTTAAAAGCCCAAAAGGTGGGGCGCCCCTTCTAGTCCTAGTTCACTTAGGTTTATTTTACTAGTTTCCTTCTCCCACATTGCTAAGGAGGATTATTAGTCTTTTATTTGTAGCCTATATATAGGCAAGTTACTATCATAATAAGATCATCATATAATTTTGAAGTTTAATCATTTTATTGAGTTGAGAACTTTCTCTTCTTGCCGTTTTAATATGTGACTGATTAAAACAAAATCACTTGCGAGTGAGTAGTCTCTTTGTCGTAGATTACATCCTTCAAGAACGAATCGCGTTTTGAGCACGCGTTGTCTATTCTGGCCGTAGCCTCAGGTCGAAGACTCTAGGTTTAGGTTTAAAGAGGCTCGCCATTGATCCTTGAGTCGTTTCCTGGAACCGTATCCGCATCGGTTGGTATCGTCCAGCCCGACTGACCGAGGTATCAAATATCCTTATTTGTTTTAATTTCCATTGTTCTTTCGTTTCTTGTTCTTAATCAAAAATAATAATTTCAGCTTTCATCGTGTGCCTGTTCTTGTTCTTGTATCGTTCATAGATTAACAAAAAAAAAAAAAAAACAGCTCATAATCTATTCTTGTTCTTTCAATTCATCCATTAGCACCAATTTGTTCGTCTTCTCCGTTGACTACCCCCAATTGCTTTGCCTAATTGTTTTCCTGTGATTTGTTTTCGGCCGTATACACACAAAGGCACCAATAGCCTTGACCTAGTTTGTTTATTTTAATTTGTTCTATTTTATTTTAAGTCGGACCTAGTTTTCAAAAAAAAAAAAAAAAAAAAAAAAAAAAAAAGAAAGTTGCACAAGTTCTTTTTATTCAGGCAACATTCGGCAATACTGAAAAAAAAAAATTTGAATTTTTCTTGCTAGGATCCCGACTTCGCCAAAAAGTGAAATCCTACATCCTTTACTTAACTACAAAAATCCTAGGCTCCCGACTTCTCCAAAAAGTGAACTCTGCCACCCTTACCCATTCCACACGCCTTCACCCTTTGTGTCCGTCACCAAATTTTTATTTTTTTTTCAAACCGAATCCTAGTTGTCTAAGTCTAGGTTGTGGCATTTGAACTGTACTCGTGTTGCTCGTTATTCTGATTTGTTTGCAGACGGAACTCCTACGACTGAGAGGACGAGGGTGAGTGCAAACACGAGCGTTGTGAGGTTGTGAAAAAAACAAAAGAAAAAAAAAAAAAAAAAAAAAAAGCATCATGTCGGGTATAGTGAAGAAGGTATGACTGATGGTAGGCTCAAGTCGATGACCGGCAGCTTTTGAGGCGTGATTTGCAGAGTGCTACCGAGACCTTTCAAGAGGAAATTAAACAGGACATAGCCGATTTGCACCGAAACATGGCTGGTTTGGCCGACCTACCCAACGCCGTGGTTGCGTTGACAACCAGGCTGGACGAAATGATGAGAAGGGACGGTGGTAATGGTGACAATAGAAATGGTGGGAAAGGTGGTAATAGACAAGGTGGGAATGGTGGCCATAGGAATGGTGGAGATGGTGTTAATAGGGGTGGGGGTAACAGAGGTAACATGGCCGTCGACGACAATGATGATATACCCGAGGATGACCTAGTGGATAATAATATGCGACAAATTAAAATGAAGTTGCCATCTTTTTGCGGTTCAGTCGACGCAGATGTGTACATTGACTGGGAGCGAAATTAGAGCAGATTTTTGCGTGCAATAATTATTCTGAGGAGAAGAAGTGTAGACTTGCGCAGCTTGAATTTACGGGATATGCTATGGTATGGTTAAAGCAAACAAATTTTATGAGGCGCAAAAATGGTGCGAGGGATATAAGTATGTGGCAGGATTTGAGACAAGAAATGAGGAAGCGCGCTTGTTACTCATTCAGATTACCGAGAGCAATATCGTAAGTTGCAAACTATTCGACAAAGGAGAGCGCTCGTGGATGATTATTATCGTGAATTAGTCACCCTCTTGGCGAAGGCTCAGGTTGACGAAGATGAGGAGATGACCATGCAGCGAATTTTTGACAGGGTTATGATTGGATATTTCGAATCGAGTGGAGTTGCAAAGATGGTCGGACTTTGGATGATATGTTACATGCAGCCGTGACGCATGAAAAGCAAATTAAGCGTCAGAAAGCCGCCTACTCTAAACAGTCCGGAGGTAACGTTTCTGGTTTCCGTACTTTCCAATCTAAGGTCGATCCCACTAAATTCCCTCAAACAGCCCCGAAACAGCCCTTACTCCCGCCAAGGGAAGCTCCTAGGCCGAGAGAGATTGAAAAAGGGACGAGAATCGCCACGACCTTCAAACCATCACATGAGATACGGTGCCATAAGTGTCATGGTATGGGACACATAGCTTCTCAATGCCCTTCCAAACGGCGTATTTTGGTGCTTGGAGAGGCTATAGATGACCGGAGTTATGAGTCGGCGTCGGATGTGGAGGAAGAGGAAGATGATGATGTTGATTACTGTCCGGAGGACCCAATGGGCGGAGATGTATACCAATCGGCTTTTGTGATCAAGAGGGCGTTGAGTAGTGTGGTAAAGGTAGAGGATGACTTGCAACGTGAAAATATTTTTCATACACGGTGCTTAGTTAATGGGAAGCTTTGTTTGATGATTATCGATCCGGGGAGTTGTACAAACGTCATTAGTGCCGGTTTTGTTTCGAGCGTGGGGATGCCTACGATGCCCCATCCTAACCCGTATAAGCTACAATGGCTGAACGACGTCGGCGAGATTAGTGTGACGAAGCAGGCTTTGATTTCTTTCACTCTTGGACGACTTGATGATGAGGTTCTATGTGATGTCGTGCCAATGCATGTTGGACATATTCTTTTGGGACGACCATGGCAATTTGATAGGAGAGTGATATATGATGGGTATGCGAACACTTATACGCCATGGCATAACGGAAAAACATTATCCTTCGTGCATTGTCACCGAGGATGCTCATAAAGACCAACTTAAATTAGGCTGCCATGGTCGTGAGGCGCAACGGAAATCCGAGGGAGCTCAGTCGAAAAAAGAAAAAGAAAAAGTTGAGACGGGAGAGAAAAATAAAGAGGGCGTGCGAACTCGAGTGGAGGGAAAAATAAAAGTTGAAAAAGAAAAGGTAAGGGAGGGCGCTTTAGTACCATATGAGGGGAAAAATAAAGTCGAAAAGTTGAAAGTGAGGGAGGGCGCCATTAGCACCGAGGGAGAAAAAAAAGCGGTGAAGAATAAAAGTGAGCGAGTGCTAGGATCTTTCTACATTGGAGCTGGTGACATCCGCCGTGCTGTTGAAGAGGGCGCTACACCTCTCCTCTTTATTTATAGAGAGGCCGAACCGCCCCTCCCCCCTTCCCCCTGTTTTACGATTACTTCTGACGTAATGAGTTCTCTTCCTAGTGTGGTGCAGACATTGTTGCAGGATTTTGCGGATCTCTTTCCCGAGGAAGAGCCCAGCGGTTTGCCGCCGTTGAGAGGCATGGAGCACCAAATCGACTTCATTCCGGGGTCAGCATTACCAAACCGACCAGCCTATCGGGCTAACCCGGATGAAACAAAGGAGATCCAACGGCAAGTCACGGGGCTGTTACAAAAGGGGAAAATACGAGAATCCATGAGCCCGTGTGCGGTACCGGTTGTTGTGGTGCCTAAAAAGGATGGATCTTGGCGCATGTGCGTGGACTGTCGCGCAATAAACCAAATCACAATCAGGTATCGTCATCATATTCCCCGTTTAGATGATATGCTCGATGAGCTATGTGGTGCGCAACTATTTTCTAAAATTGATTTAAAAAGTGGCTATCATCAAGTGCGAATACGTGAGGGTGATGAGTGGAAAACGGCGCTTAAAACTAAATTTGGTTTATATGAGTGGTCGGTCATGCCTTTTGGATTGACAAATGCACCTAGCACGTTTATGCGATTAATGAATGAAGTACTTAGGACTTTATTGGTAAGTTTGTGGTTGTCTATTTCGATGATATCTTGATTTATAGCCATAACTTAGAAGAACATGTTAGTCACCTAAGGGCTGTTTTGGAAACACTTCGTGATGCTCGATTGTATGCTAACATTAAAAAGTGTAGTTTTTGCATGGATAGAGTCATGTTTCTTGGTTTTGTTGTGAGTGCACAGTGGTGTTGAGGTTGATCAAGAGAAGATTAAAGCGGTCAAGGAGTGGCCTAAACCAAAATCAGCCGCGGAAGTTCGTAGTTTCCATGGCTTGGCAAGCTTCTATAGCGCTTTGTGCGGGATTTTAGTGGCATCGCCGCCCCATCGAACTAATTGGTCAAGAAGAACGCCCTTTCCATTGGGGACCTAAGCAAAGGGAGTCTTTCGAAACTCTTAAAGCTCGTTTAATTTCAGCACCCATACTTGCTTTACCTGATTTTAATAAGGCTTTTGAAATTGAATGTGATGCTTCGGGTGTGGGTGTTGGTGGAGTGCTTATTCAGGAGGGTCGCCCTATTGCTTACTATAGTGAAAAACTTAAGGGCCCTCAGCTAAATTATGCCACTTATGATAAGGAATTATATGCATTAGTTCGGTGTCTTCACACATGGCAGCACTATTTGAGACCTAGGGAATTTATTATTCACACTGACCATGAATCACTTAAGTACCTTACGGGCCAAGGTAAATTGAGTAAACGGCATGTTCGTTGGATGGAGTTTATAGAGTCTTTTCCTTATGTGATTAAGTATAAAAAAGGTCAAGATAATGTAGTAGCTGATGCTTTGTCACGTTGATACACTTTGATCACCACGATGCAAACTAAATTTCTTGGCTTTGAATTTATTAAGGAGTTGTAGTCTTAGACCCTGATTTTGCTGGACCGTTTACTGCAGCTAGTGAATCTGCTCATGATAAGTTTTATAGGAGTGAAGGTTTTTTATATCGTGAGCATGCTTTGTGTATTCCTCAATGTTCACTACGTGAATTACTTGTTCGTGAAGCACATGGTGGAGGTCTTATGGGACATTTTGGAGTCACTAAAACACTAGATATGCTTAAGTCGCATTTTTATTGGCCTCACATGCGTGTAGATGTTAATCGTTTTTGTGCTTCTTGTATTGTGTGCAAACATGCTAAGTCCAAGTCCACACCTCACGGTTTGTACACGCCACTGCCGATACCCACATCCCCTTCGACTGATTTGTCCATGGATTTTGTTTTGGGTTTACCTCGTTCTCGGAATGGTCATGATTCTATTTTTGTGGTGGTGGATATATTTTCTAAGATGGCGCATTTCATTGCTTGTTCTAAAACGAATGATGCATCTCATATAGCTGATTTGTTCTTTCGTGAAATTGTTCGCTTACATGGTGTGCCTCGTACTATAGTGAGTGATCGTGATGTGAAGTTTATCACCATTTCGGAGAGTTTTATGGCAACGCTTTGGGTACTAAGTTATTATATTCTTCTCGCATATCACCCCAAACGGACGGTCAAACCAAGTAGTTAATCGTGTTTTGGGTCAATTGCTTCGCATCGTTGTTCAAAAAATTTGCGAAATTGGGAGCATTGTTGACCTTTTGTGGAGTTTGCTTATAATCGCTGTAAAATTCTCGCGACTCGTTTTACACCTTTTGAAATTGTCTATGGGTTCAATCCTAATACCCCTTTCTCATTAGCTCATTTGCCCGTAGGTATGCAAGTCAGCTTGGATGGTGACGCAAAGGCTGAGTTGGTGAAAGAGTTGCATGCGCAGGCTCGGAAGAATGTCGAAAACGCCACGGCTCGGTACATGAAGCAAGCGAATAAGGGCCGCAAGGACGTTATTTTTGAACCCGGCGATTGGGTTTGGCTGCATTATCGCAAGGACCGCTTTCCCAAGCAACGGAAAACCAAGTTACATCCTCGTGGTGATGGACCTTTTGAAGTGCTGGAGCGGATCAACAACAACGTCTACAAGATTGCCATTCCCAAGATTGGGCGCCTCGAATTCGATTAATGTGGCTGATTTGATGCCCTTTGACAATCCTACGATCGAGGACGATCCTTCGCAACCGGGAGGAATGATACGACACGAATGAGGTTCCCACCCTTTGGCCCCGATGCAACCGATAGATCATCCGGTAATTCGAGATGGGCCTATGACGAGGCTCCAAAAGAAAAGGATGCGAGAGGCTTTGAATAATCTGATCCTAGATATTTATTTGGAGCAAGAGCACCCAAGTCGGAGGAAGAACAAACCCATAAAATTCATCATTTATGCAATTGGGCTTGAAGACAACGAAGATGGGCTTGGTTAGGTTGCAAGATTGGTGGCGCCATTATTTAAGTTAATTTGGACTTGTTTTATTATTTTTATGTAGGACATTATTTAATAATTATCTTGTGGGCTTAGAAGACATAAGAAATACTTAAAAGCCCAAAAGGTGGGGCGCCCCTTCTAGTCCTAGTTCACTTAGGTTTATTTTACTAGTTTCCTTCTCCCACATTGCTAAGGAGGATTATTAGTCTTTTATTTGTAGCCTATATATAGGCAAGTTACTATCATAATAAGATCATCATATAATTTTGAAGTTTAATCATTTTATTGAGTTGAGAACTTTCTCTTCTTGCCGCTTTAATCTGTGGATCGATTAAAACAAAATCACTTATTGAGTGAGTAGTCTCTTTGTCGTAGAGATTACATCCTTCAAGAACGAATCGTGGTTTTGAGCACGCGTTGTCTATTCTGGCCTTAGCCTAGGTCGAAGACTCTAGGTTTAGGTTTCAGTAGCTCGCCATTGATCCTTGAGTCGCTTCGGAACCGTATCCGCATCATAACCCTTTCTAGAACCTCTTATCCTTATTTACCATTAATCCCCTAGTGATCAATTAATTCATACAACTCACTGGTAGCTAATTAGTGTAATATGAACTCCATGGATCGATCGCTTTCTAGGATTAACAAATAAGGGAATCGTCTATCTACTTCCACAAATGGAAGGAATGGATTCCGTATCTGTGATAACACGACTACTCACTCAATCCAAAGACAATGCCAAGATGGGGTAATTCGGACCACGAGACTCGGTGTAATCCTTAACCGTCAAGTCAAACTTCATACTCGATTCAAGCGGCTTGATCGTGATCACCTCAGATTAAGATATATCCATAAATATGATCATCCATTGATTCGATAAGAATTCTTAATTACGGAATTATATCGTGAACTCTAATCAAATCGGTCCAAATTTCTATATGATATATCTATCATATATAAATGCCCCACTAGGTTCTCTTAACCGAAAGTCCGGACAAGACAATCACACCTATTGTGTTCTCGGGCGCATTAATAGCACGTTAAAGGAGAGACCCGATACTCTCGATTAACTTCACTACGGGCTAATTTTGTTTTAAGTACATCTTCACTAACTCAATCCTCCCGTGTATATCCCATACACTGAGTTAAGTGATTACATAAACGATATACTTAGGGTTTTCTGTAGTGTAATTACAATTGTCACATCGGTGAATATGAGAATAATAAATATGAATAACAATATCATTTTATTTATTAAATAAAACAATTACAAAATTGTCTTTCGGCATCACACCTAACATGCCTCTTCACCACTCCACCACAAACAACAATCTTTCACACAACTATGCTTCACTCGTCTTCAAGAGTTCTTTATAAAATAAAGATTGAATCAAATAAATGATTCAATTCTGCGTGACTTGATTAGGATGATATAATCAAAGAACTTGCGCCTTCAAGTGTGTATACTTGATGTAGCTTGAATACGTAATACACTTGAAGAATCTTTCTCGATCGAGAGCTTTAAGTTCAATGAAGTTCAAGCAGGTGTTTTTCAAATTTGAATAGTCTCTTATATATTTCTCTTAAAGTTCATCAATCATCATCTTTTTCGAGTTGAAGGTCCTCTATTTATAGGTAGGAATGCATGTGACTTACATTTGAAATTCAAATGTAACCGCCTTGTGTTTTTGTCCCATCTTATTTGCTTTCATCACTATTCATAGGATTGACACTCGCCGAATTCCTTTTGACAAGGCAAATCATTCCACCCTTTGACTTATAACCATTGGATAAAAATCTGAATCATCCCAACGTTCTTTTAATCTCAGCCTTTGATTTGTTTGATAAGTCAGAGGTAGTTGGCTGTCCTTATCCATGTAATCTTCCAATATAATCTTGAATTAATCGAGGTATATTAACATCAGGTTCATCAGTCTGTTGAGATACCCATCATCTATTTAATGAAGAATTTGTCGTGTATAAAATAAAATGCAGCTGATTTCTTTTATCTAACTTTTATCTGTGAAGTTAGATTACACCTTTTTTTTAATTATAACCAAGTTCCAAACATCATCCAACTTATGGAACTTAGACCTTCTATACAAGGTATATGTAATCAGTTTAGGTCATCACAGACTTGCCTAAATTCTGATTCCATATCCTTGACTTAAGTTACTAAGTTTGATCCCTTAGCCTTCAGAATCGAGTTTGAGCCCTCGACCTTCAGTCTTTCGCTTGAAGAGGTTCTGACTAGTCTACCGACCTATCTACCCTCATCGATATTGACCCGATCTACGATATAAATCACCGACCTTTACAAAGGCTTGTTTGATCAAACCTATTCATGAATCAAACTCTAATAAACCTATACATTTGATCTAGACATCTTTTTGCCTTTGCACTATAACAGCTAGTCTGGCACTCATCATCAAAACATAGAAATAAGTCCAACACATTCTTATTAACGAGTTCAAATTTGTGTTTTTCACTGGTAATGAGTTGTCATTCCAGAAAAAATGTTTTTTCCCTGATAACGAGTTGACATCGCCGGAAATTTGTGTTTTCCCTTTATAACGAGTAGAAATTTGTGTTTTTTCTTGGGTAACGAGATCAAATTCATGTTTTCTTCTTATTAACGAGTTCAAATTTGTGTTTTTCTCTGCTAACAAAATTTCCTTGCAGAAAAAATGTTTTTTCTCCGATAACGAGTTGACATCGCTGGAAATTTGTGTTTTCCTTTTATAACGAGTAGAAATTTGTGTTTTTTATTTGGTTACAAGTTCGAATTCATGTTTTCTTCTTATTAACAAGTTCAAAATTGGGTTTTTCTTTGGTAACGAGTTATCCTTGCAGAAAAAATGTTTTTTTTCCCTGATAAAGAGTTGACATCGCCGGAAATTTGTGTTTTCCCTTTATAACGAGTAGATATTTGTGTTTTTTATTTGGTAACAAGTTCGAATTCTTGTTTTCTTCATATTAACGAGTTCAAATTTGTGTTTTTCTATGCTAACAAAATTTCCTTGCAGAAAAAATGTTTTTTCTCCGATAACTAGTTGACATCGCTGGAAATTTGTGTTTTCCTTTTATAACGAGTAGAAATTTGTGTTTTTTTTGTTTGTTACAAGTTCGAATTCATGTTTTCTTCTTATTAACAAGTTCAAAATTGGGTTTTTCTTTGGTAACGAGTTGTCCTAGCAGAAAAAATGTTTTTTCCCTAATAACGAGTTGACTTTGCTAGAAATTTGTGTTTTCCCTTTATAACGAGTAGAAATTTGTTTTTTTTTTTTGGTAACGAGTTCAAATTCATGTTTTCTTCTTATTAACAAGTTCAAATTTGTGTTTTTCTTTGGTACCGAGTTGTCATGCGATGCGAAAAAATGTTTTTGTTTTCCCGATTCGATAACGAATTTGACATTATTGAAATTTGTGTTTTCCTTTATAACGAAAAATGTAGAAATTTGTGTTTTTATTCGATAACAAGTTCAAATTCTTGTTTTCTTCTTATTAACAAGTTCAAATTTCCTTGTCTTGTTCTTTCCCGATAACGAGTACACGAAATTTTGTTCTTGAAGAAAAAAATGTTTTTTTGGTATCCTTCGATATGTTTTTCTTTTATTAACGAGTTGACATTGTTTTTTTATCTGGTAACGAGTTGTCCTTGCATAAAAATGTTTTTTCCCGAAATTTGACATTTTGTGTTTTCCTTTATAACGAGTAGAAATTTGTGTTTTTCTTTGGTAACGAGTTCAAATTCATGTTTTCTTCTTATTAACGAGTTCAAAATTGTGTTTTTCTCTGGTAACGAGTTGTCCTTGCGTAAAAAAATGTTTTTTTCCCGTATAACGAATTGACATCACTTAAATTTGTGTTTTCCTTTATAACGAGTAGAAATTTGTGTTTTTCTTTGGTAACGAGTTCAAATTCTTCTTTTCTTCTTATTAACGAGTTCAAATTTGTGTTTTTCTCTGGTAACGAGTTGTCCTTGTAGAAAAAATGTTTTTTCCGATATAACGAGTTGACATCACCGGATATTTGTGTTTTCCTTTATAACGAGTAGAAATTTGTGTTTTTTATTCTTTGGTAACGAGTTCAAATTCATGTTTTATTCTTATTAACGAGTTCAAATTTGTGTTTTTCAACTTCGTAACGAGTTGTCCTTGCGAAAAAAATGTTTTTTCCCGATAACGAGTTGACATCGCCAAAGAATTTGTGTTTTCCCTTTATAACAAGTAGAAATTTGTGTTTTTTCTTTGGTAACGAATTCGAATTCATGTTTTCTTCTTATTAACGAGTTAAAATTTGTGTTTTTCTCTGGTAACGAGTTGTCCTTGCAGAAAAAAAATGCTTTTTTCCCTAATAATGAGTTGACATCGCCGGAAATTTGTGTTTTCCCTTTATAACGATTAGAAATTTGTGTTTTTTCTTTGGTAACGAGTTCAAATTCATGTTTTCTTCTTATTAAGAAGTTCAAAATTGTGTTTTTCTCTGGTAACAAGTTGTCCTTGAAGAAAAAATGTTTTTTCCCTGATAACGAGTTGACATCGTCGGAAATTTGTGTTTTCCCTTTATAACGAGTAGAAATTTGTGTTTTTTCTTTGGTAACGAGTTCGAATTCAAGTTTTCTTCTTATTAACGAGTTCAAATTTGTGTGTTTCTCTGGTAACGAGTTGTCCTTGCATAAAAAATGTTTTTTTCCCTGTTAACGAGTTGACATCGCCGGAAATTTGTATTTTCCCTTTATAACGAGTAGAAATTTGTGTTTTTTCTTTGGTAACGAGTTCGAATTCATGTTTTCTCCTTATTAACGAGGTCTAATTTGTGTTTTTCTCTGGAAACTAGTTGTCCTTGTAGAAAAATTGTTTTTTTCTCTGATAATGAGGTTACATCCCCGGAAATTTGTGTTTTCCCTTTATAACGAGTCGAAATTTGTGTTTTTTCTTTGGTAACGAGTTCGAATTCATGTTTTCTTCTTATTAACGAGGTCAAATTTGTGTTTTTCTTTGGAAACGAGTTGTCCTTGTAGAAAATTGTTTTTTTCTCTTGATAACGAGTTGACATCGCCGGAAATTTGTGTTTTCCCTTTATAACGAGTAGAAATTTGTGTTTTTTCTTTGGTAACGAGTTCGAATTCATGTTTTCTTCTTATTAACGAGTTCAAATTTGTGTTTTTCTCTGGAAATGAGTTGTCCTTGTAGAAAAAATGTTTTTATCCCTGATAACGAGTTGACATCGCCGGAAATTTGTGTTTTCCCTTTATAACGAGTAGAAATTTGTGTTTTTTCTTTGGTAACGTGTTCAAATTCATGTTTTCTTCTTATTAACGAGGTCAAATTTGTGTTTTTCTCTGGTAACGAGTTGTCCTTGTAGAAAAATTGTTTTTTTCTCTGATAACGAGTTGACATCGCCGGAAATTTGTGTTTTCCCTTTATAACGAGTAGAAATTTGTGTTTTTTCTTTGGTAACGAGTTCGAATTCATGTTTTCTTCTTATTAACGAGTTCAAATTTGTGTGTTTCTCTGGTAACGAGTTGTCTTTGCATAAAAATGTTTTTTCCCTGTTAACGAGTTGACATCGCCGGAAATTTGTGTTTTCCCATTATAACGAGTAGAAATTTGTGTTTTTTCATTGGTAACGAGTTCGAATTCATGTTTTCTTCTTATTAACGAGTTCAAATTTGTGTTTTTCTCTGGTAATGAGTTGTCCTTGTAGAAAAAAGATTTTTTTCCCAGATAACGAGTTGACTTCACCGGATATTTGTGTTTTCCCTTTATAACGAGTAGAAATTTGTGTTTTTTCTTTGGTAACGAGTTTGAATTCATGTTTCATTCTGTTTGTCCCTTGGAAAGGCTTTGGTTAAGTTTAGAAGGGGGGTGAATAAACTTAACACTTAAAACTTTGGAGTTAACAAATTCAAAACCTTCAAGAAATGTTGAAGTTCAAGAGTCTCTTGATACCTCGTTAGCTTGGCCGATAAATGAGAGTTCACCGACGCTCGATTTCATCGAATTTGTGCAAATGAATTATGTCAAAATTAAGCCTTAATACTTGTTGTTAAATATGATACTAAGTATTAGATACTCAGTAGTGTATGTGTGTGATTTCAGTTGCTAGATTCAGTTGATTGATGTATATAATAAACTAAGTGCAGAATGTAAATGCCGAAAGTAAGTAGGCGATTTTATAGTGGTTCCAGGTGGTGTAATCCTCGTCACCCACTCTTCTCTTGTGATGTTGGAGGTAATTCACTGTAGATCTTTGATGTTGCAAGCTTACAAAGATTCCTAAGATTGCTTGTCCTTCACCAATGACTATGGCTTCACAAACCTAAAACGGGGAACAGTAGGATTGTTTGCTCCCGAGTCTTCCAATGGTCCTTGAAGGGTAGGATTGCCTCTTCACCACTTCCACGACAAACAACGAGTCTTTCACACAAACCGTGCTTCACTGTCTTCAAGAGGTTCTTTATAAAATAAAGATTGAATCAAATAAATGATTCGATTGCAAAGCCTTGATTAGGATGATATAATCAAGACTTGCAATCTTCAAGTGTGTATACTTGATGTAGCTTGAATACGTAATACACTTGAAGAATCTTTCTGGATCGAGAGCTTTAAGTTCATAAGTTCAAAGCAGGTGTTTTTCAGCTTCAAAATAGTCTCTTATATATTTCTCTTAAAGTTCATCAATCATCATCTTTTTCTCGAGTCAAGGTCCTCTATTTATAGGTAGGAATGCATGTGACTTACATTTGAAATTCAAATGTAACCGCTCCTAGTTTTTGTCCTATCTCGATTTGCTTTCATCACTATTCATAGGATCGACAATCGCCGTAATTCCTTTTTGACAAAGGCGATCACAACCTTTGACTTATAACCATTGGATAAAAATCTGAATCATCCCAACGTTCTTTTAATCTCACCTTTGATTTGTTTGATAAGTCGAGGTAGTTGGTCATCCTTATCCATGTAATCTTCCAATATAATCTTGAATTAATCGAGGTATATTAACAAAGAGTTCATCATCTGCTTTGAGATACCCATCGATCTACGAATGTTAACAATTTGCTGTGTATATAAAAAAAAATGCAGCTGATTTCTTTTATCTAACTTTTATCTGTGAAGTTAGATTACACCGTTTTTTAATTATAACCAAGTTAATTGACATCGCTGGAAATTTGTGTTTTCCCTTTATAACGAGTAGAAATTTGTGTTTTTTCTTTGGTAACGAGTTCAAATTCTTCTTTTCTTCTTATTAACGAGTTCAAATTTGTGTGTTTCTCTGGTAACGAGTTGTCTTTTCATAAAAAATGTTTTTTTTCCCGATAACGAGTTGATATCGCTAGAAATTTGTGTTTTCCCTTTATAACGATTAGAAATATGTGTATTTTATTCGGTAACAAGTTCGAATTCTTGTTTTCTTCTTATTAACGACTTCAAATTTGTGTTTTTCTTTGGTAACGAGTTGTCCTTGAAGAAAAAATGTTTTTTTCCCTGATAACGAGTTGACATCGCCGGAAATTTGTGTTTTCCCTTTATAACGAGTAGAAATTTGTGGTTTTTCTTTGGTAACGAGTTCGAATTCATGTTTTCTTCTTATTAACGAGTTCAAAATTTTGTTTTTCTCTAGTAACGAGTTCTCCTTGTATAAAAAATGTTTTTTTCCCTGATAACGAGTTGACATCGCCGGAAATTTGTGGTTTCACTTTATAACGAGTAGAAATTTTTGTTTTTTCTTTGGTAACGAGTTCGAATTCATGTTTTCTTCTTATTAACGAGTTAAAATTTGTTTTTTTATCTGGTAACGAGGTTTCCTTGCAGAAAAAATGTTTTTTTCCCTGATAACGAGTTGACATCCCCGGAAATTTGTCTCTTCCCTTTATAACGAGTAAAAATTTGAGTTTTTTCATTGGTAACGAGTTCGAATTAATGTTTTCTTCTTATTAACGAGTTCAAATTTGTGTTTTTCTCTAGTAACGAGTTGTCCTTGAAGAAAAAATGTTTTTTCCCTGATAACTAGTTGACATCGCCGGAAATTTGTGTTTTCGCTTTATAACGAGTAGAAATTTGTGTTTTTTCTTTGGTAACGAGTTCGAATTCATGTTTTCTTCTTATTAACGAGTTCAAATTTTTATTTTTCTCTGGTAACGAGTTGTCCTTGCATAAAAAATGTTTTTTCCCCTGATAAAGAGTTGACATCGCCGGAAATTTGTATTTTCCCTTTATAACGAGTAGAAATTTGTGTTTTTTCTTTGGTAACGAGTTCGAATTCATGTTTTCTTCTTATTAACGATGTCAAATTTGTGTTTTTGTCTGGAAACGAGTTGTCCTTATAGAAAAATTGTTTTTTTCTCTGATAATGAGTTGACATCGCCGGAAATTTGTGTTTTCCCTTTATAACGAGTAGAAATTTGTGTTTTTTCTTTGGTAACGAGTTCGAATTCATGTTTTCTTCTTATTAACGAGGTCAAATTTGTGTTTTTTTTTGGAAACGAGTTGTCCTTGTAGAAAAATTGATTTTTTCTCTGATAACGAGTTGAAATCACCGGAAATTTGTGTTTTCCCTTTATATCGAGTACAAATTTGTGTTTTTTCTTTGGTAACGAGTTCGAATTCATGTTTTCTTCTTATTAACGAGTTCAAATTTGTGTTTTTCTCTGGAAATGAGTTGTCCTTGTAAAAAAATGTTTTTATCCCTGATAACGAGTTGACATCGCCGGAAATTTGTGTTTTCCTTTTATAACGAGTAGAAATTTGTGTTTTTTCTTTGGTAACGTGTTCAAATTCATGTTTTCTTCTTATTAACGAGGTCAAATTTGTGTTTTTCTCTGGAAACGAGTTCTCCTTGTAGAAAAATTGTTTTTTTCTCTGATAACGAGTTGACATCACCGGAAACTTGTGTTTTCCCTTTATAACGAGTAGAAATTTGTGTTTTTTCTTTGGTAACGAGTTCGAATTCATGTTTTCTTTGTGTTTTTCTCTGGAAATGAGTTCTCCTTGTAGAAAAAATGTTTTTATCCCTGATAACGAGTTGACATCGCCGGAAATTTGTGTTTTCCCTTTATAACGAGTAGAAATTTGTGTTTTTTCTTTGGTAACTAGTTCGACTTCATGTTTTCTTCTTATTAACAAATTCAAATTTGTGTTTTTCTCGGGTAAAGAGTTGTCCTTGCAGAAAAAAGTTTTTTCCTTGATAACGAGTTGACTTTGCCAGAAATTTGTGTTTTTTCCTTTATAACGAGTAGAAATTTGTGTTTTTCTTTGGTAACGAGTTCGAATTCATGTTTTCTTCTTATTAACGAGTTAAAATTTGTGTTTTTCTCTGGTAACGAGTTGTCCTTGCAGAAAAAAATGTTTTTTTCTCTGATAACGAGTTGACATCGCCGGAAATTTGTGTTTTCCCTTTATAACGATAAGAAATTTGTGTTTTTTCTTTGGTAACGAGTTCGAATTCATGTTTTCTTCTTATTAACAAGTTCAAAATTGTGTTTTTCTCTGGTAACGAGTTGTCCTTGAAGAAAAAATGTTTTTTCTCTGATAACGAGTTGACATCGCCGGAAATTTGTGTTTTCCCTTTATAACGAGTAGAAATTTGTGTTTTTTCTTTGGTAACGAGTTCGAATTCATGTTTTCTTCTTATTAACGAGTTCAAATTTGTGTGTTTCTCTGGTAACGAGATGTCCTTGCAAAAAAATGTTTTTTTCCCTGTTAACGAGTTGACATCGCCGGAAATTTGTATTTTCCCTTTATAACGAGTAGAAATTTGTGTTTTTTCTTTGGTAACGAGTTCAAATTCATGTTTTCTTCTTATTAACGAGGTCAAATTTGTGTTTTTCTCTGGAAATGAGTTGTCCTTGTAAAAAAATTGTTTTTTCTCTAATAATGAGGTTACATCGCAGGAAATTTGTGTTTTCCCTTTATAACGAGTAGAAATTTTTGTTTTTCTTTGGTAACGAGTTCGGATTCATGTTTTCTTCTTATTAACGAGGTCAAATTTGTGTTTTTCTCTGGAAACGAGTTGTCCTTGTAGAAAATTGTTTTTTTTCTCTGATAACGAGTTGACATCGCCGGAAATTTGTGTTTTCCTTTATAACGAGTAGAAATTTGTGTTTTTTCTTTGGTAACGAGTTCGAATTCATGTTTTCTTCTTATTAACGAGTTCAAATTTGTGTTTTCTCTGGAATGAGTTGTCCTTGTAGAAAAAATGTTTTTATCCCGGATATCGAGTTGACATCGCCGGAAATTTGTGTTTTCCCTTTATAACGAGTAGAAATTTGTGTTTTTTCTTTGGTAACGTGTTCAAATTCATGTTTTCTTCTTATTAACGAGGTCAAATTTGTGTTTTTCTCTGGAAACGAGTTGTCCTTGTAGAAAAATTGTTTTTTTCTCTCGATAACGAGTTGACATCGCCGGAAATTTGTGTTTTCCCTTTATAACGAGTAGAAATTTGTGTTTTTTCTTTGGTAACGAGTTCGAATTCATGTTTTCTTCTTATTAACGAGTTCAAATTTGTGTGTTTCTCTGGTAACGAGTTGTCTTTGCATAAAAAATGTTTTTTTTCTCTGATAACGAGTTGACATCGCCGGAAATTTGTGTTTTCCCATTATAACGAGTAGAAATTTGTGTTTTTTCATTGGTAACGAGTTCTAATTCATGTTTTCTTCTTATTACCGAGTTCAAATTTGTGTTTTTCTCTGGTAACGAATTGTCCTTGTAGAAAAAATGTTTTTTTCCCAGATAACGAGTTGACTCCACCTGATATTTGTGTTTTCCCTTTATAACGAGTAGAAATTTGTGTTTTTTCTTTGGTAACGAGTTCGAATTCATGTTTTATTCTTATTAACGAGTTCAAATTTGTGTTTTTCACTGGTAACGAGTTGTCCTTGCAGAAAAAATGTTTTTTCCTGATAACGAGTTGACATCGCCGGAAATTTGTGTTTTCCCTTTATAACAAGTAGAAATTTGTGTTTTTCTTTGGTAACGAGTTCAAATTCATGTTTTCTTCTTATTAACGAGTTCAAATTTGTGTTTTTCTCTGGTAACGAGTTGTCCTTGCATAAAAATGTTTTTTTTCTCGATAACGAGTTGACATCGCCGGAAATTTGTGTTTTCCCTTTATAACGAGTAGAAATTTGTGTTTTTCATTGGTAACGAGTTCTAATTCATGTTTTCTTCTTATTAACGAGTTCAAATTTGTGTTTTTCTCTGGTAACGAGTTGTCCTTGTAGAAAAATGTTTTTTTCCTCGATAACGAAAGTTGACTCCACCGAAATTTGTGTTTTCCTTTATAACGAGTAGAAATTTGTGTTTTTTCTTTGGTAACGAGTTCGAATTCATGTTTTATTCTTATTAACGAGTTCAAATTTGTGTTTTTCACTGGTAACGAGTTGTCCATGCAGAAAAAATGTTTTTTTCCCTGATAACGAGTTGACATCGCTGGAAATTTGTATTTTCCCTTTATAACGAGTAGAAATTTGTGTTTTTTCTTTGGTAACGAGTTCGAATTCATGTTTTCTTCTTATTAACGAGGTCAAATTTGTGTTTTTGTCTAGAAACGAGTTGTCCTTGTAGAAAAATTGTTTTTTTCTCTCGATAATGAGTTGACATCGCCGGAAATTTGTGTTTTCCCTTTATAACGAGTAGAAATTTGTGTTTTTTCTTTGGTAACGAGTTCGAATTCATGTTTTCTTCTTATTAACGAGGTCAAATTTTTGTTTTTCTCTGGAAACGAGTTGTCCTTGTAGAAAAATTATTTTTTTCTCTCTGATAACGAGTTGACATCGCCGGAAATTTGTGTTTTCCCTTTATAACGAGTACTAATTTGTGTTTTTTCTTTGGTAACGAGTTCGAATTCATGTTTTCTTCTTATTAACGAGTTCAAATTTGTGTTTTTCTCTGGAAATGAGTTGTCCTTGTAGAAAAAATGTTTTTATCCCTGATAACGAGTTGACATCGCCGGAAATTTGTGTTTTCCCTTTATAACGAGTAGAAATTTGTGTTTTTTCTTTGGTAACGTGTTCAAATTCATGTTTTCTTCTTATTAACGAGGTCAAATTTGTGTTTTCTCTAGAAACGAGTTGTCCTTGTAGAAAATTTTTTTCTCTGATAACGAGTTGACATCGCCGGAAATTTGTGTTTTCCCTTTATAACGAGTAGAAATTTGTGTTTTTTCTTTGGTAACGAGTTCGAATTCATGTTTTCTTCTTATTAACGAGTTCAAATTTGTGTGTTTCTCTGGTAACGAGTTGTCTTTGCATAAAAAATGTTTTTTTTCCCTGTTAACGAGTTGACATCGCCGGAAATTTGTGTTTTCCCATTATAATGAGTAGAAATTTGTGTTTTTTCAATGGTAACGAGTTCGAATTCATGTTTTCTTCTTATTAACGAGTTCAAATTTGTGTTTTTCTCTGGTAACGAGTTGTCCTTGTAGAAAAAATGTTTTTTTCCCAGATAACGAGTTGACTCCACCGGATATTTGTGTTTTCCCTTTATAACGAGTAGAAATTTGTGTTTTTTCTTTGTTAACGAGTTCGAATTCATGTTTTATTCTTATTAACGAGTTCAAATTTGTGTTTTTCACTGGTAACGAGTTGTCCTTGCAGAAAAAATGTTTTTTTCCCTGATAACGAGTTGACATCGCCGAAAATTTGTGTTTTCCCTTTATAACGAGTAGAAATTTGTGTTTTTTCTTGGGTAACGAGATCAAATTCATGTTTTCTTCTTATTAACGAGTTCAAAATTGTGTTTTTCTCTGCTAACAAAATTTCCTTGCAGAAAAAATGTTTTTTCTCCGATAACGAGTTGACATCGCTGGAAATTTGTGTTTTCCTTTTATAACGAGTAGAAATTTGTGTTTTTTATTTGGTTACAAGTTCGAATTCATGTTTTCATCTTATTAACAAGTTCAAAATTGGGTTTTTCTTTGGTAACGAGTTGTCCTTGCAGAAAAAATGTTTTTTTTTCCCTGATAAAGAGTTGACATCGCCGGAAATTTGTGTTTTCCCTTTATAACGAGTAGAAATTTGTGTTTTTTTTTGGTAACGAGTTCGAATTCATGTTTTCTTCTTATTAAAGAGTTCAAATTTGTGTGTTTCTCTGGTAACGAGTTGTCTTTGAATAAAAAATATTTTTTTTCCCTGTTAACGAGTTGACATCGCCGTAAATTTGTGTTTTCCCATTATAACGAGTAGAAATTTGTGTTTTTTCATTGGTAACGAGTTCGAATTCATGTTTTCTTCTTATTACCGAGTTCAAATTTGTGTTTTTCTCTGGTAACGAGTTGTCCTTGTAGAAAAAATGTTTTTTTCCCAGATAACGAGTTGACTCCACCGGATATTTGTGTTTTCCCTTTATAACGAGTAGAAATTTGTGTTTTTTCTTTGGTAACGAGTTCGAATTCATGTTTTATTCTTATTAACGAGTTCAAATTTGTGTTTTTCAATCAAAACGAGTTGTCCTTGCGTAAAAATGTTTTTTCCTCGATAACGAGTTGACATCGCCAAAATTGTGTTTTCCTTTATAACGAGTAGAAATTTGTGTTTTTTTTGGTAACGAATTCAATTCATGTTTTCTTCTTATTAACGAGTTCAAAATTTGTGTTTTTCTCTGGTAACGAGTTGTCCTTGCAAAAAAAATGTTTTTTCCCTAATAATGAGTTGACATCGCCGGAAATTTGTGTTTTCCCTTTATAACGATTAGAAATTTGTGTTTTTTCTTTGGTAACGAGTTCAAATTCATGTTTTCTTCTTATTAACGAGTTCAAAATTGTGTTTTTCTCTGGTAACAAGTTGTCCTTGAAGAAAAAATGTTTTTTCCTTGATAACGAGTTGACATCGCCGGAAATTTGTGTTTTCCCTTTATAACGAGTAGAAATTTGTGTTTTTTCTTTGGTAACGAGTTCGAATTCATGTTTTCTTCTTATTAACGAGTTGTCTTTGCATAAAAATGTTTTTTTCCCTGATAACGAGTTGGCATTGCCGGAAATTTGTGTTTTCCCTTTATAACGAGTAGAAATTTGTGTTTTTTCTTTGGTAACGAGTTCGAATTCATGTTTTCTTCTTATTAACGAGTTCAAATTTGTGTTTTTCTCTGGTAACGAGTTGTCCTTGTAGAAAATTGTTTTTTTCCCTGATAACGAGTTGACATCGCCGGAAATTTGTGTTTTCCCTTTATAACGAGTAGAAATTTGTGTTTTTTCTTTGGTAACGAGTTCGAATTCATGTTTTCTTCTTATTAACGAGTTCAAATTTGTGTTTTTCTCTGGAAACAAGTTGTCCTTGCAGAAAAAATGTTTTTTTCTCTGATAACGAGTTGACATCGCCGGAAATTTGTGTTTTCCCTTTATAACGAGTAGAAATTTGTGTTTTTTCTTTGGTAACGAGTTCGAATTCATGTTTTCTTCTTATTAACGAGTTCAAATTTGTGTTTTTCTCTGGAAATGAGTTGTCCTTGTAGAAAAAATGTTTTTTCCTCTGATAACGAGTTGACATCGCCGAAATTTGTGTTTTCCCTTTATAACGAGTAGAAATTTGTGTTTTTCTTTGGTAACGAGTTCGAATTCATGTTTTCTTCTTATTAACGAGTTCAAATTTGTGTTTTTCTCTGGTAACGAGTTGTCCTTGTAGAAAAAATGTTTTTCCCCTGATAACGAGTTGACATCGCCGGAAATTTGTGTTTTCCCTTTATAACGAGTAGAAATTTGTGTTTTTCTTTGGTAACGAGTTCGAATTCATGTTTTCTTCTTATTAACGAGTTCAAATTTGTGTTTTTTCTCTGGTAACGAGTTGTCTTTGCATAAAAAATGTTTTTCCTTGATAACGAGTTGACATCGCCGAAATTTGTGTTTTCCCATTATAACGAGTAGAAATTTGTGTTTTTTCTTTGGTAACGAGTTCAAATTCATGTTTTCTTCTTATTAACGAGTTCAAATTTGTGTTTTTCTCTGGTAACGAGTTGTCCTTGTAGAAAAAATGTTTTTTCCCCTGATAACGAGTTGACATCGCCGGAAATTTGTGTTTTCCCTTTATAACGAGTAGAAATTTGTGTTTTTCTTTGGTAACGAGTTCGAATTCATGTTTTCTTCTTATTAACGAGTTCAAATTTGTGTTTTTCTCTCGGTAACGAGTTGTCCTTGTAGAAAAAATGTTTTTTCCCTGATAACGAGTTGACATCGCCGGAATTTGTGTTTTCCTTTATAACGAGTAGAAATTTGTGTTTTTTCTTTGGTAACGAGTTCGAATTCATGTTTTCTTCTTATTAACGAGTTCAAATTTGTGTTTTTCTCTGGTAACGAGTTGTCCTTGCGAAAAAAATGTTTTTTTCCCTGATAACGAGTTGACATCGCCGGAAATTTGTGTTTTCCTTTATAACGAGTAGAAATTTGTGTTTTTTCTTTGGTAACGAGTTCAAATTCATGTTTTCTTCTTATTAACGAGTTCAAATTTGTGTTTTTCTCTGGTAACGAGTTGTCCTTGCAGAAAAAATGTTTTTTTCCTCTGATAACGAGTTGACATCGCCGAAATTTGTGTTTTCCTTTTATAACGAGTAGAAATTTGTGTTTTTCTTTGGTAACGAGTTCGAATTCATGTTTTCTTCTTATTAACGAGTTCAAATTTGTGTTTTTCTCTCCGGTAACGAGTTGTCCTTGTATAAAAATGTTTTTTCCTCGATAACGAGTTGACATCGCTGAAATTTGTGTTTTCCCTTTATAACGAGTAGAAATTTGTGTTTTTTCTTTGGTAACGAGTTCAAATTCATGTTTTCTTCTTATTAACGAGTTCAAATTTGTGTTTTTCTCTGGTAACGAGTTGTCCTTGTAGAAAAAATGTTTTTTTCTCTGATAACGAGTTGACATCGCTGGAAATTTGTGTTTTCCTTTATAACGAGTAGAAATTTGTGTTTTTTCTTTGGTAACGAGTTCGAATTCATGTTTTCTTCTTATTAACGAGTTCAAATTTGTGTTTTTCTCTGGTAACGAGTTGTCCTTGCAGAAAATGTTTTTTCCTTGATAACGAGTTGACATCGCCGAAATTTGTGTTTTCCTTTATAACGAGTAGAAATTTGTGTTTTTCTTTGGTAACGAGTTCGAATTCATGTTTTCTTCTTATTAACGAGTTCAAATTTGTGTTTTTCTCTGGTAACGAGTTGTCCTTGTATAAAAAATGTTTTTTTCCTGATAACGAGTTGACATCGCCGGAAATTTGTGTTTTCCCTTTATAACGAGTAGAAATTTGTGTTTTTCTTTGGTAACGAGTTCGAATTCATGTTTTCTTCTTATTAACGAGTTCAAATTTGTGTTTTTCTCTGAAACGAGTTGTCCTTGCGTAAAAAATGTTTTTTCCCCGATAACGAGTTGACATCGCCGAAATTTGTGTTTTCCTTTATAACGAGTAGAAATTTGTGTTTTTCTTTGGTAACGAGTTCGAATTCATGTTTTCTTCTTATTAACGAGTTCAAATTTGTGTTTTTCTCTGCAACGAGTTGTCCTTGCAGAAAAATGTTTTTTCCTGATAACGAGTTGACATCGCCGGAAATTTGTGTTTTCCTTTATAACGAGTAGAAATTTGTGTTTTTCTTTGGTAACGAGTTCAAATTCATGTTTTCTTCTTATTAACGAGTTCAAATTTGTGTTTTTCTCTGGAAATGAGTTGTCCTTGCAGAAAAATGTTTTTTTCCCTGATAACGAGTTGACATCGCCGGAAATTTGTGTTTTCCCTTTATAACGAGTAGAAATTTGTGTTTTTTCTTTGGTAACGAGTTCGAATTCATGTTTTCTTCTTATTAACGAGTTCAAATTTGTGTTTTTCTCTGAAACGAGTTGTCCTTGTAGAAAAATGTTTTTTTCTCTGATAACGAGTTGACATCGCCGGAAATTTGTGTTTTCCCTTTATAACGAGTAGAAATTTGTGTTTTTCTTTGGTAACGAGTTCAAATTCATGTTTTCTTCTTATTAACGAGTTCAAATTTGTGTTTTTCTCTGGTAACGAGTTGTCCTTGTAGAAAAATGTTTTTTCCCTGATAACGAGTTGACATCGCCGGAAATTTGTGTTTTCCCTTTATAACGAGTAGAAATTTGTGTTTTTTCTTTGGTAACGAGTTCGAATTCATGTTTTCTTCTTATTAACGAGTTCAAATTTGTGTTTTCTCTGGAAACGAGTTGTCCTTGTAGAAAAAAATGTTTTTCTCCGATAACGAGTTGACATCGCCGGAAATTTGTGTTTTCCTTTATAACGAGTAGAAATTTGTGTTTTTTCTTTGGTAACGAGTTCGAATTCATGTTTTCTTCTTATTAACGAGTTCAAATTTGTGTTTTTCTCTGGTAACGAGTTGTCCTTGTAGAAAAAATGTTTTTTCTCTGATAACGAGTTGACATCGCCGGAAATTTGTGTTTTCCTTTATAACGAGTAGAAATTTGTGTTTTTTCTTTGGTAACGAGTTCGAATTCATGTTTTCTTCTTATTAACGAAGTTCAAATTTGTGTTTTTCTCTGTAACGAGTTGTCCTTGTAGAAAAAATGTTTTTCCCGATAACGAGTTGACATCGCCGGAAATTTGTGTTTTCCTTTTATAACGAGTAGAAATTTGTGTTTTTCTTTGGTAACGAGTTCGAATTCATGTTTTCTTCTTATTAACGAGTTCAAATTTGTGTTTTTCTCTGGTAACGAGTTGTCCTTGTAGAAAAAATGTTTTTTTCCCCGATAACGAGTTGACATCGCCGAAATTTGTGTTTTCCCTTTATAACGAGTAGAAATTTGTGTTTTTCTTTGGTAACGAGTTCGAATTCATGTTTTCTTCTTATTAACGAGTTCAAATTTGTGTTTTTCTCTGTAACGAGTTGTCCTTGCAGAAAAAATGTTTTTTCCTCGATAACGAGTTGACATCGCCGGAAATTTGTGTTTTCCCTTTATAACGAGTAGAAATTTGTGTTTTTCTTTGGTAACGAGTTCGAATTCATGTTTTCTTCTTATTAACGAGTTCAAATTTGTGTTTTTCTCTGGTAACGAGTTGTCCTTGCAGAAAAATGTTTTT
>JAOBSW010000921.1:0-126134 GCA_026214975.1 Gentiana macrophylla | reverse complement strand
AATTAGTAAAAAAGATTAAGCGTATAATAAATGAGGGGTAGATGGAGAAAAATTTAATAAATACTTAATCGAACTTACATTTTAGAAACAAACTAAAAAATTAAATGAAACTTATATTACAGGTGCCAATAGTATAGGTATGGCGGTTTTGAGTGATGATTTGGTTGATGTGAGTGGTGGTCCGTGGTCGAAGGTGATAATAGGTCAAGGCAAAGGTGCATGGTAATTGGTGGTGGCAGGTGGGTTGCGTTTTGATTTTATTGTATTCAATTTCTTTTTTATATATAAAAATGGTTTTTAATTTTTTAGGCCAAAAAAAAAAAAAAAGTCTTTTAGAACAATACATAAAAGATTAATATAACTTTTATTATAATGACCTAAAATGTGGTCATAGGATTGTCATCTGAAACATAATAGATTCATTAACTAGTGTAGAATCCATTGATTATATACAGGATCCCATAACCATAACCATAACCATCGAATTATATCCTTCATGAAACTCTAAACGGAGACGGTGGATATTTTGTAATATTTTTTTAGATCAAATATAGGAGATTACTAGCCTATCAGAAACGGAAACATTATTGCTACAACAGTTATGCTTTTACGAGTTAGACAACACATATTTATACCGTTTATTATAATATAAATTCCGTTAATTACAATGTATGACCGCCGTAATAAGAGGTTTAAAACCTTTTTTTTTTTTTTTTAAGGAAGAGGTTTAAAACTTGAAAGAGTGTTTTATTTAATTATTGTATCACAACCGTTATAATATTAGTATTACAATATCGTAAAACATTAATATAGTAACAATTCCGGTGACGGACACTCTCTCTAAACCATAAAACACACGTGTTTTAAAGTATAAAATAAATCGATTTTACGATGTAAATCATACCTTCATACATAATAATGACACTACTAAAAAAGCACTTAAAATATTACTAGAATTATAGAAATTTTATTTCATTTCTATTCATAAAAAGTACAGCTTTAAAAAATAAAAAGTACAACAAGGAAAAAGAAAAAGGGAGAATTGGCTATATAGCCTTTTTTCAACAAATTCTACTTGCTGTTTTTTAGTTTTTGATCGCGATTTTCTATTTTTTTCACAAATGCTGCAGACGATCTTAAGGCCTCAAATCCCACTATAGGGTCCTTCCCACCATTAGGGTTTAGTTTGGTTCAAAAACACCTAAAACGCTAGAAGATTTAGAGCCTAAAAAGATCACATTTACCATTTTTCGAACAAAAAGACTATATCCCCAAGATTTGTGGTCAAACACCCTTTTTAACCTTAAGCCCCAAAGAAAAAACAGTCCATATCAAGATCTTTTGTCCAATAGTGTCTTCCCTATCATGTCTACAAAAATAGGCAAATATGTCTAATTAAACATTTCGCCTATCATTTTCCTTAAAAAAAAAAAAAAAAACATTACAAATTAATCATATTGATATGACAAAAAGCAATTTCATACCATGAACATCTAATATCGTTTCTTCGAATCATCATGAAACCTATATCAATCAATAAATCAAACATTCAAGATTTAATGCATAAATCATTCCGTTCTTTTGCCAAGTTTTCGGCGATCTTTGCCAATGAAAGTAAATTGCACCTTACGATCGTATCAGCAAAAACGCAAGTGTCCTCTTTCGTATTTCCTTCTGGAATATCCACCACATATGATTCAACAACCACAGTTCCTGTCATGTCAGTCGTCGCATGAAGTGTCGTCACAGATCTATAATTAGTAAGTCGATGTTCCCCACCTACGACACTGAAACTAATCACGTGATTTTCATCGTCAAGAATCTCGAGCCGTTCCGTACTGGTTGCCGCCGGTAAGCCCGAAACCACCTGCACCTCCCGGAGCGTCCCCACCTTCCCATCTCCCGTGATTACCTGACAGCTCTTCAAGAAATGCTTGTACGCTTGCGGGTTGTCGAAACGACGAACCACTGACCATACCGTGTCCACATCAGCATTGATGGTCTGAACCACGGCGGAGCAGCCTTGTGTGGGTCCCAGGACATGGTTATGATAGTGTGATACATTGTCCGGCAACGGCGTTTGAAGGCCGGGAATGACCCATGTGGGATTCTGGTTCTGATTCTGATTCTGGTTCGGGTTCTCCCGGCCATTTTTCTGGTCATGTCCATTGGCCATGGTGCTGGTGGTGGTAGGTGGAGAATTGATTCTATGGATTTGAAATGAAGAAGGCATAGGGACGTCGACGTTCTTGATTTCTTGAAATTTCCGCTTTGTCCGGCAATCTACGGCGACGGTTGGATCAATCTTGAAAGATTGGGAGTCAAAAAAAAATAATGTTAATGTATCTAGATGCAAATCTTGATGTGTATATATATATATACAGAGATGTATATATATATACATATATTTAAATAAATTGTTGGAAATGTAAAATAGGAAGAAGAGAAAAAGGTAGGTAGGAATGTAGGATGAAGGGATGGCAAGTTGTTGCAATAATAGTAAAGTAAGATGGAAGTTGTGAGAAGTTATAAAGAGAAAGATGATGGGGGATGAAGAAGATAAACCAAGCAGGTTATGCCGGACTCAAAACCAAGTGGGCTAAGCAACTTGCATTTTTTTTTTTTTTTTTTTCATAAAGAAAAATCATACTACCAATGAAGGTCGATCAGAATAGAAAGGATTCCAGTCTTAAATGAGGGTTTTGGATTCGGCTTTTATGGATACAAAGAAACTCAGTAGGTAGAAGTCCATCTTTGATATCGCGATGCAAAGTCATCGCATAATTATGTCTGAAATCACCTTACTAAAAGTTTCTAAAGAAAATCATACTACAAAATCGGAATTACGGTTAAAAACCACCGACATGTCAAGATCCAAATTCTAATTTTTTCCTGGTCCTGGTCAGACCCCACTGTTATGTTCGTGCCGGCGGTCCAACAAAGAGGCGAAGTAGTGGTCTCTTTCTTTCCTACGACGGGTACCCACAAAAGGTGCAATTTCCGTATTTGAATCTGGTTGGAAAGAGTGACTAAGATGATCGCCATGTAGTTGCTGTTGAGAGAATTCGTTGCCCTTGACTCGATCTTGAATTTCATTATGGAACTTTCTCCCCGAGCTGCGGAGCTACACTTTTTCTTTTTTCATATGTGCAAGTATCTATTTATGAACTGTGGAGACGACCTGTCCCGCGCCATTGCTCCATTTTATACAAACCTGCATCAACAGAAGTATATAATCATTACTTATTCACCGCAGTAGTTTACACTCCTGGTAAAGTATGTAATTTTGAGTCCTAGTCGATCGCTCATCTCGCCCAGCTAGGAGCTGCCCTGCTTTCAATTTAGAATATATATATCTATAGACACACACGCGCACACCATACATAAGTATGATATATCAAATGTCATTCATTAAAGCACTTACATCACTTTACACATATATTCTATTTTACAATATTATTCATCATTTTTTTTACTTTTATAGAATCTCCATTTTACCCAGAATTTCTACAAGGTATAATTGGTATGGTGAATATGTATTTCATGCAATACATATAGTGCAGAAATTTGCTGATTCTGCATTTGGAAGATTTGGATGGAGATTTATAGTGAATTTTGATGATTTAAACCTTTATTTTACAGATTTGTCATGTTTTACAGTATTAATTTTATTTGGTGTTGTTTACTGGTCGGGTTGCATGCCTAAGGGTGAGAATCTTCTTAAGTGCAATTTGGGGAATGGGGTTTGCCTATCTTGCGAATCGGACAAGGAAACGATGCACCATGTTTTATATGAGTGTGAGTATGCTCAAGAAATTTGGGATGCTTCACCGTTTCTAGACCGGATGCTTCGAGTTTCATCGGGTTCAGGAGTTCTTTGGGGCTATTTTGGATCAATACATTTAGGATGAGATATGGATATTCTGCGTGCTATTGTGGAATTTGTGGAAGGCTAGATGTGGTGTATGATGACGCACCAATCTATGTCTTATGATTGTTGCTACCTCTGTGGCGAATGCACTAGAATTTAGGGCAGATAATGAATATCTCTCCTTCTGATTATGCGAACCTGGTGCACCCACTCACTTGGAGCTTGTCGCATGCTGGTTACTTGAAGTGCAACACGAATGCGGTTGTGATGGATGATGGTTTGGGCATTGGATTGATATTTCAAGTCAACATTGGCTCGATTGTCATCTTTTTCATATCATTTTGACTCTGGGATGTTGGCCGGGAATTTTGGAGATGAAGCGTTTTTGCTAACTAGACATGGTTTATATTCAGTTGGCGACACTACTTGAAGACCGACCTCCCCTTATAATATTAATCTCCGACTTCATTGGGTATTTGAATTAATAAAATTGGTTCTTTCCTTAAAAAAAAAAATCCGCATTATATTGATGCTGACATGCTTATTAACATTTTTTTAAGGTCACATTTTATTTTAACGTATAACATTTACCTACCTTTTCTTAATTCATATAAAAACACTCAAAACCCTTATTTTATGAAATAGAGTATTTCACAAAATAAAATAAAATAAAATAGAGTAATATTGATTACAAAATTTAATAAACACTTGTCATAACATAATAGATTGTATATGTGTCATTGACCACCATAAAATTTATCGGGTAAGGGAAGTGATATGCATGTGTCTTATGAATCATCTATTTCTTAGGTCCTAAGACAGTAAGTACATTTGCATGGGGGGTATCATTTCATTTTGTGTCTTTACTTTCATAAGGTATCATGCGTTACATCACTACTTTATATAAACAAACAATTTCTTATGCATAGTGGTCATCTAATTTTTTTTTTAAAGCTGTTTACAAAACCATCATGTACACAAAATGGGAATTGGGCATTTAGGTCATTTAAGAGAGAGGGGACGGCCGACTCAACGGTAGCCAGCTTTCTACTCGTTTAGTGGGATGCTCAGCTCGGATCCTGAGGGATATAAAAGTTTTGTTGGAGTTTTTGGCTCAAATTGAGTGAGTGTTGGAACAAGCGTCGAACTGTCCATTTCAGACTTGATTTTGAATGACTTACAGAATGAATTTCTGGAACCTAAAAACAGTTTTGGAAACTACTAAGATAATAATGGATGTTAGGATTTTGAATCACTCGATTCTGATATCGGGTGAATGAGAAATTAATGCCTAAAAATAAAGTGAAATATGTGGGTTGTTAATGAAGGTAATGTAAAATATTTGTCCCACATAGGAAGTTTGCTTCAAGGGAATTCAACATTTAACATGTAGAGTTCGATTAAAAAGCAAGCCCTAAGGGGCAAGTGAATTTTGTAAATGAGGGAAAACATAGATGCTTGTTGGTTCAAAACCCCAGACGTGTGCGCAGCAGGTGCGGGCATGTGGCTCGGGCTAATGCCTAATCTTTTTAAGCCAGCTCAATTGAAGCAACAGTTCAAGAACGACAAAAGCACCATCTGTTCAAACCAGGCTCATGCACCAGTTCGAGTTCGGACATGTCAGTTCCTTTCTAGACAGATACTTCTTCTACCAAAGTCTGTCTTTATGCCTATAAATATCCACTACAAACTCTGCCAAAATAAATTCTGCATCCATTGTCTGAGATAATCAAGGCCTAATCTGATGTGATCCATGATGACATTACCGACCTATTATGCAGCCCGTGGATCATCTGGTAGTTCGAAATGGGCCAATAACAAGGCTCCAAAGGAAGAGATTGAGAGAAGCTATGAACAACTTGGTGATAGAGACTTATTCCAAGTTCGGAGAGCCCGTGGAAAAGACTGAGGCGCCAATAGTGACACTTCTTAGTGCTGTTGGGCTTGGTTAGAGCTTTTTTGAGTGGTTTGGCTTCATATTGGGCTAAAAGCCCAAGTTCTGGACGCCAAGAAGATGATGGACGAAATTGTTAAAGTATTGGACTTATTTTACTTTGATTATTCAGCTTTTGTTTAATTATTATCTAATAAAGGTCATTTGGACCTAAGTAGACTATGTAAGCCCACTTATGCACACATAGGGTGCATTTTTTACTAGGTGGGAATTCTCCCACATTGCTTTTTCCTTTCTAGTTCTTTTGGTTGTAAGCCTATATAAGGCAAACACTGCTTTTCATTCAACACACAATTATATATTATATGAAAATTCAGATTATTGAGTTTTACTCAACCAAGTCGTGAGACTTGAACATCACTTGCGAGTGAGAATTTTCTTCGTCGTAGAAAGTTCAAACCTTCGAAAATTTACCAGAACTGTGAGCGATTGTTGGGCGTTATCTTCCTACGATTTAGTTGGATTACTAGGTCTAGGATCCGTAGCTCGTCATTGTTCCCCTTAGTTACTTTCTGGGCGAAACATCGGATTTGATTCCATCAAGAATCACATCATAATCACTTCGCCTGCTTTTCCGCATTGAAGTGCTACAATCAGGAAAATGTATTGATTGTTGTATCTTGAGAAACTTATGCCATCACCGTGAGCACATAGTCGGGCATTAAATCCTTAAAGACGGCGTTCTACGCGCCTCAGTCAAATAAGTTTTCGCATTTACTGTTGTTTTCAGTCTTCCAATTCTGTATGCATTGTTGTATGTGTATGAATATGAAATAAATGTTCTGCAAAGTGTTTCTTTATTTCTGTTCTTGAATATTGCCTATTATGTTTAGGAAAGTTTCTATAAACAATAAAAACAGATTATTATAAATGGGAATCAGATAATTGTTTCCAACAAGTATTGATAGTTACCGAGTTTGACAATCTCTCGATCAATTTCAAAACCTTAATCAATTTACATAGACAGAGCTCTAATCTTTCTAGTTTTTTTAACCTTTAGAGTTTACTTTGATTATGCCTAGGCTTTGTTTTTATACTTGTAACACCCCGTTTTCGGACACCGAGTCCTTATCCGGAAAGGAACGTTCGGCTCGTATAAAATAAAATAAATTCCACTTTATACGTAAGCCTCTACTACGTCGTATCGAGTTAAGCAAAACGGAAGCAAAAGACTCGGGTATAATTTTTTCCGAGTATCCAAGAATAGAAACTCAATATCTAAAAATAGAAATACATTGAAGAAAACCAAACGAAATCCAAAAGCGTACGAATACCTCCAAACGTAACTAAAAGAAAATTACAAGTTTCCAAACAAAACTTCAAATCTAAAGTACGAAAATTAAAAACAAAAATAAATAAACTCTTCAACTTCGGCGTCCTTAAATGTCGTCGTCAAAGTCCTCATCGATCTCTGGATTAACATGTTCACCTTCTCTCCCCCAAACACATAGAAAAACAATGCATTTGAGCTAAGTACAAAGTACTTAATAAGAGGTAGAAGCTACAAATTAACTAAAGCTCATTAACAAGTTTTAATATAATAATAATCTTTATAAGACCGACTCGATCTAAGGTTCAATCCATGTCCATCAACATGTCATGCCTATACGTTTCTAGCTTAACTTATCTTGGTTACGTCATCACTCAAGGGCACTACGCATGGCGTTTATCAGCCTGAAGATATACTTGCTAACTACCGGTGGATGGCACCTGATAGCTCCGGGGTCTCCCCGGTATGCGTATACGTTCGATGAATTTCCTCCACTACCCTTCAGCCTTTTGAGCCAGTAGCATTGTTCACGTTTTATGAACGTATCACATCGCCGATATGAATTGGTGCCTAACCGAGAATGGGTTACGTTTTATCTTTTACTATCACATATGTAACTTTATTGTGTATTAACTAGCCACCTAAGTGTTTTCAAGACAAGCTCACCTTAGCAACTCTACTCCCTCACTTAGACAGATAGACATCACATCCTATCAAGTACACAGACATTGATGAACTTTAGTTCATCAAAGCACAAGCTCTTTCACGCCTTTCCGACGGATCCAAACTTCAACTCCCTTTTAAGTACATCCAAAGGT
Source organism: Gentiana macrophylla (assembly GCA_026214975.1). Lineage (NCBI taxonomy): Eukaryota > Viridiplantae > Streptophyta > Magnoliopsida > Gentianales > Gentianaceae > Gentiana > Gentiana macrophylla. The sequence goes on along the minus strand of JAOBSW010000921.1, from coordinate 118,221 downwards.
GCGGGCGAACGAATCGGAGCTCAATCGAGGCTTGTTCAATCTTAATTAATGTTATAAGATCAAAGAACAACGTTTAAAACTCATATCATAGCTAAAATCAACTTATTCATAAAAAAGGAGGTCCAGTGCACCTACACTGGGTTTAGTGCACACGCACTGAGCCTCTGTATGTAAAACTCGACTTTCTGCCAGTCCGGTGCGCATGCACTGGATCTGGTGCACATGCACTAGCTCTCTGAATGTAAAAATTCACTTTCTGTTCTTCCAGTGCGTCCGCACTAGACTTGGTGCGCCCCCACCAAGCGCGGCAACTTCCAAAAACTCAGTTTTTGACCCCTAATCGATTCCTAATCGTTCTCAAACTTGTTCAACATCATAATACTCAGAAAAAGGCAACAAAAAAAAAAAAAACACAGCTTTTATCTATCATAACAACTATAGATCCTTAGGCAATACGAAGGTACGATTTCTAGCATAATAATCATCTCAAACCTTAAAACGAAACCTAATAAACCATAATTAACTTGTAGGAAGATCCTCTTACCTTTTAACAAGCTAATTCAAATCCAAATCCTCAGAAAAACTGCAGAAACATACACCTTTTGCAGAGAAACCTATATGATCAATCCAAATTCGCATCAGAATAGATCACAAACCTCTAACACATCAAGACTACGAGAGACATGGGTTTTGATCCATCAAACTCATCCAAACATTAGCTAGGTTGAAAATCATACCTTGAGAAAAGCTTCAACTTTCGGTGCTTGAAAACGACGCCCCCTCACTCACGGCATTCCAACGCTCTACTCGAATCTAAAGACGGTTGAGATTCGACTTAGAAAACGGAAGAAATCTCTCAGCTCTTTTCTCAAGCTCTCACACGCACCAATAGGGAGATTAGGAGGAGAAAATTCTGATTCATAAGGTTAGGGAAACTAATGGGGTTTATTTTTCTTTAAGTAGGAAAATTCTCAATATTTAACCTAATCCCTTATTTTCCTTAATTACCCTTACAAATCAGATTTTTTTTTCCTTAAATTATATACATATAACTCGAAATAAAGAAGTCGGAATAATAATATTTCGTTTTCGCAAAATGCACGTCTGCATTTTTTCGAAAATCAGAATATTACAATACTAATCTTCAACTGCTCACTATTTTCAGGTGGTGAGCACACGCTCATCTACTTTGATGAAGGCTCAAGCAATGGAAATTAGGGCCAAAGTTATATATTGGCACCTCCTCTAGTACCACCACCAGCTTCAACTCCATTGTTACCTCAAGAGGCAAACCTTCCACAACCACCACGTCAGTTGCCACCTATGCCGGAAACACCGAGAGGTGCTTTGACTACCACCCAGCTGACTTCATCAGAAATTTATCAATTTTCTTCCGTATCACACATATACTTGAATATTCAATTCTATACATGTAACTGTGGGATAAATCAAAATAGACGGTCAATATATAAAAATAAGGGGGTCAATTGTGTTTATAAAAAGAATTCGCTATTATTTGTACATAATATTTTAGTTTAGGCGGTCGGCCGCACCCGCTTGGTTCTATGTAGAGCCGCCCCTCGGTCTCTGTCACTCCTACACATCATGCAGAGAGGCACGCCAAAAATCTTAACTCCTTCCTTGCCATTTTGCATTTTACAAAAGTGGGATTCTCAATTTATCAAAACCTTAATAGTCACAATGCATGCATTTGTGTAATCAAATGGAAAATTTCACTTTATTTATATTCATATTAGTAAAGTAATCAATTATACTCTCTAAGATATATGATTATATAATTAACAATTAAAAAAATGCCTATCCACCAATTTATGAGTTGGATTAGCATTTTGGGGAGTGTGAATAGTCGTCATTGCATATATATAATATATATTACAATTTGAACTAGTTGGTGTTAGTGTTGGGCCACATGAATTTTGATTCGTTATCTAAAGTTTGTCTTAAACATTTTTTTATGTTTAATAATTGTCTTATAAGTTGAATTGTCCAAATTGTAGAATTTTTAGACAGGAGAAAGGGCAAAAGCCGGTCTTTGATAAATTCCTTATTGATAAGGTTTGAATTAAAAACATATTTTTGTACGGAAAATGTAAAGGGTAAAGAGTATGAGGCCAAAATATTGTTGCAAGTTGACTAAAAAAAAACACACCCAATTGGTTATATAATTAGTGTTTTTTAAAGGCACGCTAACTACTAGTATTACTTTTTAATTTAAATAAATAGAAGAATAAAAAAAAATACATATTTGTAGTAGTGGGCGGAACTACGGTCACTTTTCGTATTGATCAATGCGACTCGTACCGTAATCAATGATGTTATTAAATTGTTGTAACTGTAGCATAACTCAATTATCTTAAAATCAAAAATAACACAATTTTAACATTTAAGAAAATCAATTAGACATGATACGTATTTGTACTCTCAATGTATTTGCTGCTCTTCTGTTGAAGTAAAACGTAGTCAGGTCGGTAAGTAAATATCTAGCTTGGAGAAGTGTGATTGGTGGATCGAGACGGTTATAGAAAATTAGCCGGTAGATCGTGTTTCTTAGATTAGCGTATAGAGTAAGTTGTTAGGTAAAGGTAAATGAAGAGAGAGAGAGAGAGAGAGAGAGAGAGAGAGAGAGAGAGAGAGAGAGAGATTCAAAAGCGAGCTATTGTAATAGAGCTTCTGCAACTCCCTCGCCCTCTGCGTCTCGCCCATCTCCACCTCTACCCGTACCATCCCAGTTGAGGGAAAAAAAATACAGAATATCTTCGAATCCCCAACACCGTCATTACACCTCAGCAAAGACACTTATTTCGAATTTTCTCAATACAGTAAAATAATAGTTAAAAATGTTCTTGAAATAACATTATTCATAGTGAAAAAAATTCTAACTCAAATTAGAATAAACAGAATAGTCTAAAAAAATATTTAAAAAAGTTAATGAGGATAAGCAGCAAGTTGTGCAAATTGGATTTGTGGTCGGGGACTCTCTGGTGTGATGGCCTACTTGACTTTTGGAGCTCGGCCCAGTCCATTAAAATGCAAACGTGGATTAAGCCCAGACCATTCTTTTTCCCTTACAGATGTCTCGGTCTACACGTCCCAATATATGACTTTGTCCCTCCCAAAACTGAATCTGACTGGGCACTATCACTTTGATACACGTCAGCACTTGGACCGGTCTCGGCCATACACGTGGTCATACTGTGTAAGGTCCCGTAATGATACGATCACAATGGCAATAGGACAAGCGGTTTTTACATGGTCACTCTACATTGGATGAAGCGACCCGTAAAGTGATGAGAACCACAAAAAGTGTTTGAGACAAAACGGTTTTTTCTCATTAGCAATAAATGTGAATCATTTTAAAACCTCAAAACGAAACATTTAAATACAAACGTGCCCTCGTTCCGTATACAATCCACCCCTTTACGTGGTTGGGGGGGATTCTTGGCATGAGACTCTTATCTTTCATTCTTGTGGCTGCGAATCGTCTCCTCGTGAAGCTTCTGCTTGATTTTATCAATGGCAGTTTCTAAGTTGTTCAACTATGCCAAGAAAAAAACAGCAAATTTTGTATTCTAAGTATATCAGGTTTGAGAATAATTAATATGTTCCATTTTAATAAACTACTTAGCAAAAAAGTAAATCCATTACCTGTTCTCTAGAAAATTTATTATAAATGAATAGCCCAGCAAACAGATCAAAACTATCTCTCATTGAGCTTTCTTTCTGCATGTAAGTAAGGTAAATTTGTAAAAATATAGATTCAGATCATTCAAATTCACTTAAAACTATATGCATCAGGATCTCTACTCTACTCGTAAAATACAGAATCTCTGAATTCTGCACTACATGTATCGTGCAAAACATGAATTCTGTATTTTAAATTATGCGTTGTAGAGATTCTGATGACACAAAACTCACCACTTCAATAAGCTTTTGAAATCCCTTTGTATCTATAGGTGTTGATTCTACCTCCATTTCTGCAAGAATCCTGTCAAAATGTCAAAAAAGGACACCTATTTGTGTACAACGCATTATCCCGACCGAAGAAAACAGTTAAAAGTTATAGTTTTTGAGTTTGTTTCTTTTTTTTGACTACATACTCATCAGAAAGATCCAATGTGTACATTTGATACTTTCTGATCAAGATTTGATCGACAAAATTTATAGAGACGAAAGGGTAAAACTGGAAAATAAATGAGAAAGATGATTGAATATATACCTGCCAATGGTGTGGGTTAGAAGTTGGCTTTTAGCAGCAAGTTTGTCATGTTCTTCACAAGCCATCTCCAACATTTTACAACCCTGTTCTTAGTCATCGTTTCAGCAATTTATTAGTACTTATATACAGAGCATATAATCCCTATTATTCGACGTAATACACTTAACCCTAACATATGCCAAGAAGAAGAAAGGCCCTTATTTCATACAAGGGCGCCTTTTGTGGGTCCCACCAGGGGTGTGAGGTTCGACTTTCTAGACTAGAGGTCGATTGTCACATTCGATCTCTGGAAAGTCGAACCTCATGCGCGAGATTCGACTTTCCACAGGTTGAACCTCACTGTGGTTCCCTCATTGTAGGTTTGGTGTGGTGCCACTGAAGACAGTGGCACCACCGGGGGTGCGAGGCTCGACTTTCCAGAAGTCGAACCTCACTATGGCACCCCGAAAATAGGTTCGGTTTGGTACCACTAAAGACTTCCTTCATATAAACATCACTATAGGAAAACTGGCTTTACCTCACTTGAGAAAATGTCAAGGAAACTGGAACACAAAGCTTCGTTTCTTATTCGAACTTTATCAAACATGAATGTGAGCCCATTCCACCCATCTTTTCCGCTTTCTGGCCCAAACATAGGGTGTGTGCATAGTATATCTGATTCTGAAGGCAATGCCTTTTTCACAAACACGAGTAAGTATAATAACCATAATAAACGAGAAATTCTTGTATGAAGAGTCTCTATTACAGCACATGGTTAGCCTTGACAGAATGAGCATTATATCTATAATCATGAAATTCATGGACACGAAAAAAAGAAGAGAAAAGAACGGTACATTGTAAAAAATAAACATACTTGCAACAAAATGTTTTTGGGATGCTCTTTGACAGAAAGAACATCAACAAAAAGAGTTGGATGTTTTAGGCAAAGAAAAGGTATTGAATTGACTACTTCTTGTAGAGATAATATAGATGTGCATATCAGTATAACATCATTCTCTGTTTGAAGAAATGCATCCATGTCCCTGCAATCAATAATCCCAGAACAAAAGTAGTATCAATTTCCAACTCTATAACTAGTTTTTTTCACACAAAAAAAATGTGTATTTAGTTTAAATTAAGAAACAATCTACTTATGAATCAATATACACAATCGACCTTTTTCAAGATTAATGTTGTGACATAACAAACAATCGACTCCTGGCATCAAACACACGACCATTAAGCTCATAAAAAGTAAATCATCACAAACTTAGAATTTAAAATTCAAGTCACGTCTCGTGCTTTGATTAGATGCGCGTGCTTCTCACTCCTCACGGTATAATTTCCCGTCATTAAAAGTTCCCTCAATGCCATTAGTTGCACCTGCTTGAATTTACCATACACCATACATGAATTGACCTTTTAAAAGTAGATTTTAAAGTTCAAAAAATCAACTTTTCGGAGGTTGATTGTCATGATCGATGTTTGGAAAGTCAATTCTTGACCAAACAAACGATTTTTTGAGAAGTCGATTCAGTGTAGTGCACAGGTAAAATCATAGCAATGCAAATAGAGGCTACCTTTTACAATATGAGGTGAACCCATACTAAAATGTGAACATAATGAGCTCTGAAACACAAATTCAGACGAAAATTGTAAAAAAAAAAAAAACAATGAATTGAAACACAAATTCTATAGTAAGATATGAACACTAGTATAATTTCATAAATTAAAGAAACAGGGGTTACCTGTAGAAAGGGATGCCCAGGTGAGAGCAAACATCGGAATAATCGGATCTGGAAGTCGCCCGAATGGAATGCCCTTTAGTGATAATGGTTTTAGCTAGGAATTGGGCGAAGGATCCGAACCCGATTATTCCTATCTTTAATTGCTTTGTGGAACCCATAGAAAAAATTTCGAGAAAGCAGCTTAATTTTGAAGAATATAAGCGATTTAATAATTTCTGCAGCTCAGATTCTTGGATGTAAAACATTATTTTACATATTTGACAAAAACAAAAAATGGTCCTTTAACTTTAAAAAATGTAGTAATATCTTGCAACTTTCATCCATTGTTGCTGCCGTCATGTCAACATCATGCATTGAATATCAATGATTAATATTTTATCCATTGAAGATATTTATCCTCGGTAGTGCTACATCCACTACAACTACCTCCACAACATCATCCATACCACACATTTAGTCAGGACCCACAAAAAAAAAAATTTCTCTCTCCAATCTGTGGACAGGATGATCCACAACATCATCCACTACACTTTTGTGTAGTGGACATAGCATTTTCCATTTATCCTTCATCTTCTTCTTCCTCACCGTTTAATGCAAATTGACCAATAAAGCACCTAGCTTTATCATCAAAATAGACATGCAGATAAGTTTTTCATCAACTTTCAGCAAAAAATTAAAATAAAATATATTGAGGGCGATCTTTAGCAATTTGAGTATTTGACTCTAGATTTATTTTTTATTTTTTATGCTTTCTATGGGTTGATGAAAATATTAGTAAAATGATTTTATTTTTGGTTTATTATTAGAAAGTAATCGTTTTCAACTTTTCCCTTTCTATTATATTCAGACAAGCATTGCAAATAGATAAGGTCGATGATGTGTCTCTTCCAGATCACGGGATGTACTTGTACTCAATAGTATTTTATTCTACTCTGCCCATCTAAAAAATTATGGAGTATATAAATCGAGGGACGTGACTTAATGACCTAGCATACGGTAATTGTCGTTATAATTTTTTAAAGAATGAGGTAGTACTATACGAGACTCAAACCTCACTTTAAATAGGTTATAATGTCAATAGAATAATCTGTATGGATAGCTTAGTTAGTTTTCGGGTAACAACTTGCATCGAGAAACGTAGTATCGAATTTCGACAGCCACAATATATAAGTTAGCTTTGAAAACATAACATCCTTGTGAACACTAGATTCTGGTCCTCCCATTTAAGAGACCGTTGAGTCATTATAATTAACCTATTATCATTCTATATGGTCAAGATTAGGGGTGCACATGGTCCGGTTTTCCGGTTTTTAACCACTTTTAAAACAAACCATTTTTTACGGTTTCAAAATTTACAAACCAAAACCGAACCATACCTTAAATAAAACCATATTATCCTATCCTGGCTTTGGATCGACTTTTCTATCTGTTTTTCTGGATTTTTGTCCTCTTTTACAAATAATTCATCGAAAGGGCATCACACATGTTTAAATAATTCATATCATTTTTCATAATGAAATCATACAAGATTCTCATTCTCCATCTACCATACACCATAACTCGAATGTCACTTGGGTCCCATATATATATATATATATATATATATATATATATATATATATATGAGTGTGTGTGTGTGTGTAAACACACAATATTATATTATCATATTTTTCTAATTAAGATTATCATACAAAACCATATAAATCTGCTTTTATTTAATCTTCATTATATGTATTATTAGGATGGGCATCAAATTACGTGTGTGAGGTATTTGATTGAAGTATTAATGGATCATGGACATATATATTAGTTATTTACACGTAGTGATAATTGGCGGGGCCGACGAAAAGTCGGTTCATTTATGGTGATCGGTTCACAATGATATCTTGACGAAGTCGGTTATACCGTGGTGCACAAGTAAAGCGGTACACGAAAGGATTGGTGTGGTGCAAATAAAACCCCCCTTAATTAATAATGTCGATATTCATAAACATATGCATACAACACACACACACACACATATATATCCGGTTCCGGTTTGGTCCGGTTTTTATATTAGAAAACCAAAACCAAATTGTTTTTCACGGTTTGGTTTTTGTTTTTCACGGTTTGGTTTTTCACAATACAAAAACCAACCGAAAAACCATGGTTTACGCATTTTCGGTTTGGACTGTTTTGATTTGGTCGGTTGGTTTGGTTTGCGGTTTTTTTGTTCACCCATAGTTGAGATGAAGAGCTTTGCTCAGAAGACTCCTTATGAATACTAGATTCTATCATCTCACCTAAAAGGCTTTTGAGTCACTATAATTAACCTCATCGTCATTTTATCATTTCGGGACGAAAGGCTTTATAGGCGAGTAAAATCACTTTTGCATAAAAAAAAATTGGCATTAATTTATCTTTTCCACGTGTACGTCAGGATAAGGTAAAGTTATTGTGCGCCCATAGGATCACTGATTTGTTTCTCTCTATATTAATGTCGCTTTGATCCGCAACAAACGCACGTTGTTCTGTAAGAAAGTTTAAAAATGGCGACATCAACCTTAAACCCTAACGCTCCTATGTTTGTTCCGCTGTCTTATCGCCAAGTTGAGGATTTCTCAGATCAATGGTGGGACCTTGTTTCCTCCTCTCCTTGGTTCCGTGACTACTGGCTCCGTGAATGCTTTCATGATCCTCTACTCTCCGACGCCGTCGCCGTCGCTGTTTCCGGCACCGATGCTTCTCCCATCACCAACTCCAAGACCACCAGAAACCGTAAGTATTAAAGCTATCCTGTTAGAAAGGTGCAAGCTTTTTTCTTTTAATTTCTGATTTTACTTGCTTCTTCAATTTACTGAGGGTGTTGCAGAGGAAGAAGGGGGTGGTCGGTTGGATTTGGTGTCATTGGGACTGTTGAAGTGGAGGAAACCGCCGAGTACGGCGGAGATGATGGCTAAAACCACCAAATACGGCGAGAAAGCTCCTAAGATTGTGAATGTGAAAGTGAATCCCAGGCCAATTAAGCAGCCCCGTTAAAAGCTCAAATGATGAATCCCATTCCCAGCTGCTTATTTATGTTTCTAACTCCAATTCCTGTTGTTGTATGTACAGTTTGAGACTCTTGTTTGAATTCCTGTTAAATAAAAAGCTCGATTAGCTCGCGAGCTACTCGTTTTGTTGTTTGAATGTGTTCTTCATCCTGCATTTTCTTTCTTTGATACTCAAACGAGAAAACAGAGCATGTTCCAACATCCTAAACCTATATGTATGATTGAGAAATTCTTGTATAAAGCGACTCGATTTCACAATGGCCAGATCTTTGTTAGTTTGTAGATCGAGTTTGAATTCATTTGATTCAACCTCGGGCTTTAACTAAAGGAAAGCTTACTCGTGAGCTACACATAATCCACCGTCTGATCCATTCAATATTTGTTAAAGTTGAGCTCAAGTCGAGCTACTTCTTGCATAATTTGCTCATATGAGTCGTATCATTATCAAGAACACAAATTACTAATAATCAAACTATGAGCTTCAAAATTAGAATGCATCAATGCAATTAATCATACACTCAATAGTGTATAATTTACATCCTTGTGTGCATTTCCTTGAATACAATCATTGTTATAGACTCTAATCTTGTACTAATATTTTTGCAACTCAAATCATTGTTATATAGATTAATGGCAAATGAAGCCCTCTTTCCATACATATATATAATGCATATGAAAGTACAAAATACATAAAAGTTGTTAGAATACAAACCTTGTATAACAGGACGTACATCATATCTTTTTATTTTTACCCATTTTCATATAGTAAGGGGGTGTAAGATAAACGAGACTGAAAATGAAAGAGTATGATGCAGTATCCTTGCATTGTAATCCAATGGAGGCACGAGGACATTTGTAATATATATATATATATAGTTTTCTTACTAACAAAACTATATCGTTTTAATGCACAAAAGAAATTCAGAAGTTGAAGAGGGCATGTGTCCTCCTCTCACTATGTAGATCGGAATCTAGTATGATGCATGTCAGTTGATTCAATTTGGTTACAACGCACGGTTATATCGTAAAAATCTCTCGAAATACATAGTATTATGTGTGCATACATAAGTTGCCATAGCTCTTGAGTGATTGAGATATTGAGAAGGCTAGTAGCAATAATTTGTAGAAGGTTCAAGCCCCCATATGCTAGCTTGCTTGCCTATTTTATGAAGGGCTTTAATCACCTCTTCATTTGTCACATTTCCAGTTACTGTCACCTTATTTAGTTGAGTATCTATGTCATATGTTTCAATATCTGCCAATCCAAGGAAAAAAAAATAGAATTATTATATGTCCAGGGCATTTTTTTGGTATTGCCAGAGCAATTGGATAACAAGACAAATCTTGAATACAAAGAATTGCACTGAAATTATCAAAATATGCTTTGACAATACTAGCTTCAGGATCTCTTTGTAAACGTATACAACTCATCTATGTATATTCCTTTTATGTGAAAGAAAGCAAAAATGATAACATGATGTTCAACAATTTAGTATTACAGTTGTACCTTAAAAGCATTCATGGGTAGGGTGTGGTGGTGTACACGATCTAAGTCAGGTCGAGCATTGATCTCCTCAACTCAAACATACTTTATATTTTACGAATTTTAGTCCGAGGACGAACTTGACATGACAACTGAACTCAAGTTCGATCACGAACATCTTCAAATTGGGTTTATTTTGATTGAATAAAACATGTGTTGTTATTTTAAAACAGTATGTATGTATGAAATATAAAATAGTCTTGATATATTTCATTTTGAATGAGAATGAGATCTGGTCTAGTGGTAGAGGTTATTACACTTGCTGGTTAGGACTAGGATTTGGTTTTTCATCCCCTCCTCCGATATAATAAATATTAATCTAATATATACACAAATTTTCACAAGTACTTTTGTTCGAGTGTGCTCGGAAGCTAACTAATCGCGTATATGAATATTTGAGAACGACTTATGTAGTATTCGAGCCGAGCCCGTTCAATCTCAAACAGTATCGAGCTGAACTGTTCGAGTAAAAAATCGAAACAAACTCGAATCGCTCACAGATTGCTTAGTTTATTCACACCCCTAAGTGTGACAAAAAAATTCCGAAACGACGTCATTTTGGGGGAAAAAAAAATCAATTTTTGACCTAATTACCCGCCCAACCCGGTTTCGACCCGGAAATTTTGACCTAATTACCCACACAAACCGATTTTTTTTTTTTTTAGGGTTACTACATTTTTGTGACGGGTGACCCCAATGAATTTTTTTCCTAGATTCGCCACTGGGTAGGGGGTAAGGGAGGAGTGGGGTATTCTAGGAAAACATTAGGTATGGGATGCATATGGCATAAAGGTGTTAGAAAAGGGGAATGAATACCTTCAATCTTCTTGATAGCCTTCAAGATTTTCTTGATGCATTCTTCACAGTGCAAGCCTACTTTCAATTCTACCACCTGCAACCATCCATCCATAATTGAAGAATGCTGTAAAAATGAAGGAAAAAAAAAAAAAAAAAAAAAACCATGTGTGGGGCTGTGCTGTGGTGCAATGTTTAGAGCTATAAGGTTAAACTTTATTACATTGGCCATTGATTGCAGGTTTGATATATGATCTTGGCCTTGAGGAGAATTAGAAAGAGAATGATTGCTGAAATTGTTTGAAATATTTAAAGAGAAATTGGTGGGTGGAAATATATATTCTCATCTTATTTTTGGTGGGCATTTTGCTTTTACCCAACAAAAAGCATCTTTAGACGTTGAAAATAAGCACCACATCATCTAAGGGGGGAAGTTCTTACCTGCATCCTTCCATATGTGGAGAGAGTTGCGTGGCTCGATCTACTAGATTTAGATCGTATGGTACAAATTTATTTATCTGTCAACTCTTCACAAATAAAGATACCATGCAAAAACCTCCTCATCTAAAGAAAGATGAGTAACCTATAGCCGTTAATAATCTAAATGTCGTTTATAACGTTTCAAAATGCGACGTGTTTAAAAACCAGTAGTTCGGTTCAAGTAGTGGTATGTGATATAAAAATGTTTTGAGAGGTTATGAATTTCATTCTCCTAAGAAAGGCTTTGTGCTAAAGAAGCTTGTCTCAGGGCAAACCCTCGCGGGCATAGCATAGATTGACTATGGATGTAGTCGAGTCAATTGAGGCTTCAAATACCGGGCCCCCAGAACTAAATAAATGACTTTTCTTTAATATGATTGAAATCTGTAAAGCTCATTGATTGAAGTAAGGGTCATTTATGAATTATTCTTAAGGTCTCAAATGATAACGAAGAAATTTTTATGGTGATTATTGACTATCAAACTCAATAGTAAAAGTAATCAAATAAATGTTGAAAATTATACACACCATAAATAATATCTACAGTACAAAAGTGGATGAAACATTACCATAATATAAGATAATATATAGTTAAGTCGTTATACATTTAGTAACTTGGGTAAACCATTTTATTTTTTCTTAAAGGTGTTTCCAAATAATTGTCTAAGCCTAATCCTTAAGATACCGACTGATACCAACTATTGGACCCCTTCGAAAAAGATTTGTTGCATCTATATGAATTCGAACCCGAGACCTCTCATTTACACGACCCGAGCTTCTTCCGCCATAATTAAAAACAATACAATTAAATACTCACTGTATTCGTTACGGCTCAAAAAGCGGAGTTGATGATGAATGATTTATTTTTATTTTTAGACAGCTTGTGTGCGGACTCAAAGTCAAACACGGTCCATGCTTACTACTGCTGGCTTCCTATATTGGCCTCCATACTTGACATTGATTGGCAATTTAATTCCTACCGTTAAATTTACTTTCGTTCCTTCCAAAAAAAAAAAAAAAAAATTTAATTTTCGTTAGAATATATATAAACAGTTTCTATCGGCAGTATAAATTTATTATTGGTATCTTTTCATTATTATTATTTTCCATTTATTTCACCACATCTACAAATTACTTTTCGACACCATGATATGCATGTCACAGCCACTGACGTTTTTTCTACCACTAACAGTGTTGGGGAGAGTGACGTTTTTTCATCAATTATACATTTATAACTATAATATCAATATCACTGACGTTAGTATTGAAAACCAACATTTTTATAACAATAATAGCGGCTTATAACGTTGGTATTAAAACCAACGCTCACCAAAGAATACCAGTCTTGAAAAAAATCGGTGACACAAACGTTGGGTTACATAAAAATAATAAAAATATTATGATGGTGCCACAGTAATTTTAAGAGTGTTTGAAGTAAGAGTGTCAATTGAAGTAAAAAAATTAATGCCGAGCAAAAAACCAAATAAACCCAAACTAACCCAAAATCCAAACCGAACCAACCCGAAATAACCCAACCCAATTGAAACCAAAAAATTTGGGTTGGTGTTTGACCCAACCCGAATGCTATTGGGGTGGTTTGGGGTTTTTATTTTTTTCTTCAGTTCGACCCAACCCAACCCGAAACATATTACAATAGGTAATTCTATTGATAGCCAATGAAAATGGTTGTTGTTATTCATTTTCGATCAACATTTATTCTTGTGGTGTGATAATTGAAAAATTAAGAAACATCTGTCAGACAGTCAAAATCAAATCAAAATCACAATCCATTGATTGCATAATCAAACTAAAATGACTAATTGATAAAATATAATAAATTTTCAATTGAATCATAGATCATTTCTTTAACATTTTAATTTTCACGTATGATTTCTTTAATGTTTAATTATTGCTACAAGATTATTAGATTCGTAATATGATGTCCACAAAAATAGTGTCTTTAAATATAGTTCTCTATGGACATGTGGTTTAATATTTAAATTTCGATGGATTATATGTATGAATTTTATAGCATGGAAGTTTAATTATAAATACATTGCTTTTGACATAAAACCTGAAACTCAACCCAACCCAACTCAAACCGAAACCCACCCGAACCAAACCATTGGGTCTTCTAATAATTTGATTTGGTTTGGGCTTGTATTTTTTTAAACCAACCCGACTAATATTATGAAAAACCCAACCCGACCCAAGCTCAGCCCTAAAAAAAATGATGCAAATAGAAGCCTTGTATATATCTTTATATATAATAAAGGAGCAAGGGCGCTTTGAGGGAAGTTTTGGTGCTGCCACGTGTCGGGCCCTGATTGGCCCGACAGTTTCTGTTTTTTTTCTCTCTCTCTTAAGACTTATAGCGACGCTTTTGCCTCTCTTTTAAGACTTCTAGCGACGCTTTTTCCTCTCTTTCCGGGTACACTTTCCCATTACGATTTTTTTTTTATTTTTTCTTCTAACTTTTCCCTTTTCACCTATACATGCATATATATGTATCTATATTTTTTCCCCCTCTTAAGACTTATAGCGACGCTTTTCCCTCTCTTTTAAGACTTCTAGCGACGTTTTTTCCTCTCTTTCCTGGTACACTTTTCCACATTTACGAATTTTTTTTTTCTCTAACTTTTCCCTTTTCACCTATACATACATATATATGTATCTATATATATATATATTGTCTTTTCTTTTTATTCTCCTCCTCCAATCTTTTTTTTGCGACGCTTTCGAGTTTTTTTATCCGATTTCTTATCTTATTGTATTACATTGTATCGTTTAGTATTTCGATTTTATTTCATTGTAGACTTTTATTATTATAAATATCGACTTAGTGGCGTGTTATTTTTTTCCGTTCCTTGCATTATACAATGATATATTTATGCTTCTTTCCTTCAGATTCTAATTATTATTATTCGGTTTTCAGAGTGTGAGTCGTTACGTATACACGTTATTATAGTTAATATATATTTTAAACGATTAATGATATTTTATGTTATCTTAGTTTAGTTCGTTAGATTGTTATTAAAAACGATTTGTCTATTTAGATGTTTAAGATACGATAGTGGTTATTGTTATTAGTTAGGCCAATAGAACAAATTCACATCAATTTTATTATGATATCGGTTTTTTAGGAGTGTCGGACTTTAGTATACACGTTAAAATGAGTTTATTGTTATTAGTAGATGTTTCCTATCACTTTTCCGTTGATGTCTCACGGCTATATCGCGAAATTTTTCTATATAGTGTATTCATTCCTCTTTTCCTTCCGGATTCTCCGATTCATTAGTGCCGTCTCACCGATGGACGACATATTTCTATGGATTTATTTTATTTGTATTAATTCGACAATACTCACAAATTTACATAAATTTTAGTATTATTTCGGTTTTTTAGTAGTATGGCTCGTTGTCTACTTACGTATACACGTTATTATAGTTTAATATATTTTTAAACAATTTAATGATATTTTATGTTATCTTACTTTAGTTCGTTACATTGTTATTAAAAGCGGTTTGTCTATTTAGATGTTTAAGATACAATAATGGTTGTTGTTATTAGTTGGGACAATAGTAAGAAATTTACATCAATTTTATTACGACGTGTGGTAGATTTTAGTTAATTTTTTTTCCCGTCTGGCCATTTAATTATTTTGTTATACAATGACGTTTAGTGTTTATCTTGTTTTTTAAATTCGGTGTTCCACATTCGTCGTGTCCGTTTAATATTGCTTCCGGTGTAGTACAACATAATATACTTCATGCTACGTTATAATACAACGTATTAAGTATATTCTACGGAATATATTTATCACATTCGGTATATAACACAACACATGCCATGTCATGTCCCCACTCTATTTATGTGCTTGAAAAACACCTTATGATAATGTATAGTTAATGTTTCAAAGCTTTTATGATTCCTTATAGCCTTTACTCATTTCGCATAATCGCAACATATACCACACAAAAAGACCCTAATTACATCCACCGATCTGGAATGGGCATGCACTGTGCATTATGCACGGTGTACGGATACTAGTATATGGATAAATATTCCAGAATAATGATGTATACGTGTTACATTTTTAGGCGTCTCGCGATTTATCATTTATATATGTTTCGTCTCACTTACACATGACGATCACCTGACGGTACAGTCCAATTAAAACTCCCTAACATCAGAATTTCAGGGATTTTAGGACATCCTCGAGGGCTTGAGGTATATTTTAGGGCGGCTACCAAGTATAAGGGAAGTCTGAGACCTGGCCATGGTCTCGAGAGACAGACGGTGTATGAAACCAGACCATGGTCTCGAGAGAGACCCTGCTCAAGTTCAGATGGTTGGTTTGTACAATCATAGAGCCCTCCGCCGGTTAGTGAAACAATGTCTAGACCATTACACCGATCATGTTTTCCAAACCCCATAGACATTACGGGTAGTTGGACGCGTGTCAAACGGTCTCGTTTCAGACCCATATCACATGAATTAAACGGACTAAAACGCAGGAGAAAACAGCACATGAATACGCAATCAATAACTGGTCTTTCCTGGAGAAATATGCAGGGGAGACCATGAAACCAGTACAATACATTCTTGACTACACAAATGTTTAGTCAAAATACAAAAGCTC
Source organism: Gentiana macrophylla (assembly GCA_026214975.1). Taxonomy (NCBI): domain Eukaryota; kingdom Viridiplantae; phylum Streptophyta; class Magnoliopsida; order Gentianales; family Gentianaceae; genus Gentiana; species Gentiana macrophylla. Next base: position 101,765 of record JAOBSW010000921.1, on the reverse strand, counting down.
AAATATTATTGAAATACAAATCCGACTCAAAACCAAGATCCGGCCGAAACAAAATAATATCCGTGTTTTCTCACACAACAATAAGCACGCAGAACACGAGATAACAAATCAGTGAAATCACAAACAATAAACTCACGTCTCAGAAAGGAAAAGAAAAAAAAAAACTTCATACTTGTTCAAGTGAGATCCTCCTCCTCTACTTCTTTCGCCTTTATCGCTTCCTTCACTCTCAAAAGAAGTGTCGTTTTCCATGAATCCTGCATAACAACAAAATATCATTACACTTGCAGCAGATATCGTAAAAACAAAGTAAAAGACGTATGCTAAGATTTCTTTTATATAGTTTATATATCTGTCAACAAATCTCTGATAATTTACCAGCTTGGTCATGCTATCATATTCTTTCAGGGCATCAGTAAACTTTGCAAGATCTTCTTCATCCATTGCCGTGGCCAAATCCTACATGTCACACATTGACCAAAAAAAATCACAAGATTTCGCCTTTCGGTCTTCTTATTCAGGAGTGGCAAAAGGAAGTACAATACAAGAAAGTCTAGTGCAGAGACTCCTTATTTAGGAGTTGTCACTTTCTCCAATCATATCATAACATGTGTCTCTCTCTTTTTAAGCATAAACCCATCATCTCTCCTGATACACATGTCGTAATGTGATTGGAGAAGCCGATAATTCTTAATAAGGAGCTTCTGCAGTAGAATTTCCCGTACACCTTTTGAATGGAATAGAATTACTGATGTACTTACTGCTAGTAGTCGGTACTCTCGTGTTCCAGAAAAGGTTGGATCAATTTCCTGCAAACACAATAAATAAGACATGAAACCAACTCTAGTGAAACTTTAAGAGCCAGTGAAAAGAAGAACCCGCATACCTGATATCGTTCCAGAGCATTGTTAATTGCAACAACATCACCTTTACAGAGTTGGCATATCCCAGCATTAAGAAGATGGCCTTTGACCGAATACTTTAACAAATTATTGTTAAGTGACTGCCGCTTACATCTTCATAGATCTCAATCGCCTTCGGGTATCTGCACAATCGTGACAACCACATCAAATTTTCGGTATAATGACTATTTCAGTCCCCTATCTTCCGGACACACTTACTGAAAGGACATGCTTAGATATCCACTAGTCACTACTCTCATGGCTAACTTGACAAAGAAATAAATCATGATTCATATGTTTTCAACTTGATACGGCTTATACACGGTTTTCAAGAATAGTGGCAACGAATAAAACAAGGTACTTAAGTTCGCGAATACTGACTGTTCCAACTGGGAAGCAAATTCTGCTATTTTTTGACGGCATTGGTTTGCAGTGCTATTGTTTTCTTCACTTTGAAAAAGATCTACTGCCTTCTCATAGTAAGCAATTGCCTGCTGCAAGTTTTGATCTTGTTCATATATTTCCGCGATTTCCTGCAAGGAAATAAACCATATTCATCTCAATAAATGAATCAGTCAATCACCATCTGACCAAGTAACAACAGAATTTCAAAGTACCTTCATATTGTCATATAAATTGTTGACGTAAACTGAATTTGAAGAAGAACAAGTTCAAACTTGGTTGTTCTAAATACATCTAATAACCCTTGCAATTCGTAGACTTGGCTCCAACATCCACACAAGGGAAATATAAAGTATTAAAAGGCGAGTTTCTGATTATAAACTGTGGTTTATATTTTTATTATATCCCTACCAAATTGGAAGACGTTTGAAACACCACCACCCGGAAAAAGGAAAGAAATTTGGCCAAATTCTAAACTGATTATTATGGTTCATTTCCATTCTTGAACCTTAGCTCCAGCAAAAGTACATAGTTCCAGCACAACATAGCTTCTGTAATCCACACAAGGGACGTTATTCCCTAAAACGTAATCACAGCTGCCGAGTTGTCTGAAGCGAGGTGAGTGTATTGTCCAATCCAAATGTCTTCTAATAAACCTTGTCGTATTTTAATCTTCTTCCTATGTTTTATTATCATTGCCATCGATATAACCTTGTTAAAACAATCCAAATTCTACTACTTGTCTGATCCCTCTTTTCTTGCGGTTGCTCAATCAATGTCTCGCTTTTGCCACTTCTTTCATACTCAATATTGTTGTTAACTGTAGTTCTCTCCAATACCCTATTGGAGTAACACAACTATAGAAAACTAAATGCCATTTCTAAATTTTCAAGGAGACATCGTTCTTTATACGCCACCATAAGAAAAAGAACATTTTATAAATGAAAACAAACTAGCCATGTATGAAAGTATTTCAGGGGAGGTTGTTTTCCAAAATTTCTGCCAGTCATAATTATAAGCTTCAAGCAAAACATTATAAGCGAACAAAAAACAAATAAATTCTAGACTTTATTCAACTGATTGAACCTAAAACAGTTACTGTAATCAATAAAGAACTAAAATGTGTATTTGCACCTTACAATATCTCGCAGACATGTTGAGCCGTCCAATGTCCATAAACAAATTGACAGCTTGTTCTAGACAGGATATTGCTTCTGCAAAACATCAAAAGTAGAAGCCTTTAAACCTGTCAATTCAATTACCCTGCAGACAAATGAAATCCCACACAAAGATTAAAATCCGAACCTTTCGTATTTATTTTCTTGTAGCAATGACCAGCATCTGCAAAAGAATTGGCAGCTTCATGTTTGCTATCCAACTACATGAAGAAAAACAAGTAATGAAATGAAGCATCAATTATACATGGAACAACCTTCAAAATATTATACACAGAGCAGAAAATTAACTCATGTTAGGAATTAGCCCTACTAATCTACAACAAAATATCATTATCACAACAAGCAATTAGCAGGGTATCATCACAAAGCATAGTAAGCAACGTAGCGCTTTGAAATGATGATTTGCAATGCTTATTGAGAAATTTTGTTGTTGCATTTTCGTTGTGGTGGCAGTAGCATTTTTTTTTTTATCATAGGAATTGACCTTCAAATGGCAATTTGCAAGTTTAACATAGACTGCACCAGCTCGATCCCCTGCCAAAAGTATAAAACTGAATAAGCAAATAAACCAATTTCAAACTCTATAATTGAATCATGATGCATATATTCGCTTTGCAAATCCCCAAAGGAACAGCGGAGCTACCTAACCGATGAATTACAAAAAGCAACTCGTGTTCTTAATAAGTGTACGATTCAGGTAATTAGGTAATTTAAATTGTAAAATATGCTAAAATCAATGAATCACTTACAAGATTTAGCTAATTTATAAGCATTAGCGGCTCTATCAAACAAATCTGCAGCGTCTTCATGTTTGGAACCAAAGAATCCCCATCCAGTAAGCTTCTTCTCAGCTTTCTTCTCAAAATCTTCAGCCTTTGCGATTTGATCTCCCATTCTTTGATTCTCCGCAAAGCAAAGGAAATTTTGTTTCAGAGATTAGTCAAGATGAATATGCAAGAGCAGAAGGTGACTCGTATTTTCTTATTTTTCTTTGGGAATGATACGGTATTTTATTTTATTTTATTATGTATTTATTTATTATTATTATGGTGAGGAATTTAGGGTTTAATCCGAACTACTCACTCAAAGAGATCAATGTTCTACTTTAAATATATCGCTCATATATGATTTAACTTAGAATTTAGTAGGCTCGAAAGAACTTAAAAGTGTGTTGAGCCAAACTTGAAATATGTACGAGTATTATTATAATAATATAAAAAAATTGTATTATTTTGATTTAACTGTACTCGAGCTCCTTAAAAACTTAATATTTTCTTCAAGCTCGAGTTCAAATTCAATAGAGCCCAAAATTTTGTCGAGCCGAACTCGATTAAAATCAAAGCATAGTTGATCCGATCTCAAGCAATTTTTTTTTTATGCTCGAACAAACTCAAGCCGAGTTCGAACATTTATATTTTAAGAGATTATTTTACTCGATAAGTAAATGTTTGATTCAGATCGGATCGTTTACGTTTTTGTGCAGATGGTGGGGATGACGAGGAAACACTGAAAACTGATATCAATGTAAACTATTATTGAAAATTGAATCCGATTTAGTAGTGTATGCCGTTGTACTTCCTTGTGAGAGGTATGGTTCGATTCTCATCCTCGCCCTGAATAGAAATCTCTTTCCCCTTTCCCAAAAAAAAAGGAAAAGAAGAAGAATGAAATTAAGATACAACAACTAAGTTAAACTAGTCAATGAACTTGACTAACCATAATATAAAACATGATTAAAAGTCACTTGAAATCTCAATAAATCAAAATAATTAGATAACACAAGCATTGCATAAGTGCTTTTACCCCTAGATGTCCAAATAACTGCAATCAAAGTAAGGTCACATCACAATCCTTTATATCGGGAATTGAGGCGGTCGGAAGTTATAACAAACAGACTACTTAACAATATTATAACCACTTTCTTTTACAAGAGGTGTGTTGTAGCTCATCTCAATAGCAAACTTGATGGAAACATTTCATTCTTCATGCTTCAGTCTATTGCCTCACCCTTCGGCTTATAAAGTCCTTTAACTTTGCTTCGATCTTTGAAGCTTTAGATGACACAATATGTATAACAAGTGATTTAGCTACATTTAATGTGATTTTTCTTACCGAACGCCATAGCTCGGCCTCACTTAACATTATAGTAGATAAACAAGTCACGACAACGGTCATTGAGTCAAGAATAGGGTGACCTCTACCCTCCCCTATTTATGTTGATTTCTCGTGGTTCAAGGGTATGTACACAAGTATAATGTCGTTCTCAATGAGTCATGTAGAGTCTTTGTTTTCCGCCATATTGAGATTGTTGATATAGTGGAGTATTAGTAGGGCTTGGGAACAGTGATGCAATAAGGTTCCTACGTATTTGTAGCTATGGTGTGAGACCTGTATTAATGAAGTGGTTGCGTCTAGGAGCGGCTGCAATAATTTAGGTACACGAGTCAAAAATTTATCATATTCTATAACTCTTTAACTTTGTCTTATGTATTTTAGCTCAATATAGGTCACTGCCGGATGAATATAAAAAAATAAGTCCGTCAAATTCACATAAATACGTGTACATTAAAAAAAAATCATAATATAATATATTTTTGGGGAATGAGGAGAAGGACAGAAATATTTTATCAATTGAAGTAGAAGGACGCAGCTTTTGAAACTTTTGCATAAAGGACAAAACTATTTATTCACTCGTCGAAATTCACTTGTGTTCAAATTCATTGTTTAAATTCACTCAAAAATTCACCGTCGAAATTCACTAATTTTCAAAATTCATTGTCGAGATTCACCGATTTTCGGATTCACTCATCAAAATTCATCATCGAAATTCACCGATTTTGGGATTCACTAGGAAGATTCACCGATTTTCGGATTCACCGTCATTCTTCGCTATAAAAATTATGCAGCTTGTCCTTCTCCCTATAAAAATATGTAGTTGTCCTGCATTTAAAAATATTCCGTGATTGTGTCCTTATCCCTAATTTTCCATATATTTTTAGAGGCTCACGCCCATCTATCACCAAGGTGCATCCGCCTTTGGATACGATGTAACTTTATAGCACGACGGTGCTTTTATGATTAAGTTTGTATGCCTCCGTTCCGTATCATAGATCATATTAGAAAAAATGTTGAATGTTATAAAATTTAAGAGTAAAAGTCTAAAATATTCTTTGATTTACATTCATGCAAAATTGTATAGCAATGAAAAAATGATTGGATTGATAATGAAATAGGAGTATGAGGAGAAAAAAATAATCAATATTTTATCGACATTCTAAAATGACTTATCAAAAGCTAAAAGACGAGCCTCCAAGACTAAGAAATATTGACTTCGAGTCCCCTTTTGGACAAAATGTGTGTAGGTGTTATGATTTTATCTTAGTAAAAAATTTTCATATAACAACCGAGTCTTTTCGTCTAACCTTCTAAAATTAAATTATTGGATAATGATTGAATAATTGGTTCTAAAGTAATTGTGTATGCCGATCATGCTGCATTGCGATATTTGTTTGCAGAGCAAGAGCCAAAACCCCGCTTCTTGCGGTGGATTTTGCTTCTTCATCAACACCTATGCCAATTGGTGATAAAGAAGATCTCAAAAATGCCAAATCCACGAGAGTTGAGCTAAAATCTAAGCTAGAGAATGCTTAATCTAAGTAAATTTGGTGTAAAAGTAAATCTAGGGATCAAAAGGAGAGTGACGATCTGGTAAGCTCTATGTAAGAGAATGAGTGTGAGAGTCTCGTGAAAAAATCAGGCAAAATGGTATTTATATCCATCCAAAATTGTGCGTAAAACGGTCTAATGCTTACGCATGCCATACAATGCGCACGCATTTCCTTCGTCGGTCGGCGTGGATGCGCGTGCATTCTTCTCAATGCGTCGCACATTTGGCTCTGAAACTTCTTTTTTGATTGATCGCGCGCAAAGAGTACAATGCCCGCATAGAGTACAATACGCACGCACGCTTCACTCAAATCCTTTCAAGTGTTCGTTGCTTGAATGCACACGCATTCCCTTCTATGCGTCGCATTGCTTGTCGAATCTCCAAATCTTCATTTTTCTTCAACTTTCCTATCCCCGAGCCTCGGTTTCGTCTTTCTAAGCCTCATGCCTCAACTTGTGGATAATGCTCGGTTTGAGGGAAGGGCTACGGATGATCCTAATACCTTCATTGATAACTTCCAGAGGTGTGCAAAGCAAAGAAGTTCAACGGGGTGAGTGAGGAAGCGGTTCGGTTACTTTTGTTTCGGTTTGCTCTAAAAGGCAAGGCAAGGGTATATATTCATCTTTGGCTCATGATTCCTCCACACTGGGGACCAAGTGGCAAGTACCTTCTTGCTCAAAGTTAGAAATGTCGTTAAGTCGAGAGCTTTGGATGGTGGAAAATACTTGAGCAAGAAAGTACTTGCCATTTGGTCCCAAGTGTGGAGGGAATCGTGAGCCAAAGATGAATACCACACCATTGCCTTGCCTTTTAGAGCAAACGGAAACCACAATCTCAATACAGAAATTACTCAGGTATTCAGGTTTAGACGTTTAATTAATAAACTTATCACAACGATTTTGTATTCTAATTGTATTTTATTTAATTCATACAATAATAATGAATACAGTTTTGAAAAAAGAAAATGACGTTAGTATTGAAACTACGACGAATTCACCGTGACATCACACTTTAAACTCGATTTGAGTTTACATAAGTCTAAAATAAGCATTCGAGCTCTACGTAGATCATTCGCCTTACAGAGATCGAATCGTTGTGACGGTATTATATCACAAATCACTACTACGGGAGCTTAGTCATAAGTTTTTGATACGCCGAACCCTTAAACGCTCCCGCGGATTCTTGTTGGATAACCCCTAGAAGGTCCAATAACGGATAGGGTCCTTGATCCGATCATCTCGCGGTATAGCGTGACGATTATAGTCAAGAACGTTTAAGCCCGTCTCATTCCGCCCTGACGTCTGTAATCGATTAGGCAAATGGCACCAACAGCCTTCATACGCCATGTACTAGGCGAGATGAAGCACCGGGGGCCGACCAAACTCGACCCTTATTTTGCAGCCTGCTCTATTAGGCATCAAAATTAAGTCTCAGGCGACGAACTCGCAAGATTCGAGGTACAAGTCAACTCGCTTGATCAAGAACCCGACCCACAGCCTTATCTTTATGTACTGTTTGTACTTTACTTTCAGCCTTATAACCGACTATATAAGCCCTATAAATAGCGCAATTATCCATCTTCTAAAGGGGACCGATAATTGAATTGTTGGAGATATATAAGGATAAAAGGGAAAAATGTTTTATAACATTTTAAAATGATTTTTGAATCATTTATTGTAACCACTTTGATAGCCGATTTCGGTATAACTCTTATATAGATTATCAAGAGTTAGTGATGACTTTGAAAACTACGTAAGACATAGTTGAAAATAAGGTTTTGAATAATTCAATTCGGATGTCGGATGAATGAGAAATTAAAGCTTAAAGTGGGTAGTTGAAAATGTGTGAAAAGAAAGTTGAAAAGACAAACTTCTTAATCCCACATTGGGAAATGTGCTAACATTTCCTCAATATTTAAGTGGTGGAAGTTTTATTGTTGGTATCTTTTAGTGGGCTGAGTGTTTACTAAAAATGCCACACTCGCGCGCCGCCGCCCCCCGCCCGTGACCATTGACCTTTGGCTTTGGCTTTGAGGAATAGGGAATGGGCCTTCTGGGCCTTTTGGGCCTGAGGCAGTATTATATTTTTTAGACAAAGTTTATCTGGATATTATCCAAATCCAATAAATCAGATTCGAGCTGAGAATATGAGTCAGGTTCAGTTCGAGTTCGAGTTCAGCTCATATGGCTTTAATACAAGAGCAGTTTCAACCTGATGGTTTAGTGGCCATCAATTCACACATTTCAAGGCTGCTCCTTCCTCCTATATATAGGGTCCTCTCTTGCAATGAGAATGGTACTGAAAGACAACACAAATCACTTAAACACTTGCATTTTTAGTTGAAGAGATTCTAAAGCACAAAGAGTTCGTTGAGTTCAGAAGCCGAAGTACCTTAATTCTGAACAGATAATTGGGTTATCCTGAGAGACATGTGCTAAACCGTGAGTACTGTCGGAGCATAATTGTCTTAAGGACAGAGATTAGCTCGTCCCGGTTACATATCCTTCTTGCTTTCCTTTCTGTTTTTCCTTTCTGTTTGTTGTCGGTTCAGAATATAATAAATTGTTTTTCATCTTTTCTGTTCTTTATTTTTATTTTCACATTGTAATAGTTTTAGTATAACATGAATTACGCAGCCAAGACAAAGTTTATCTGGATATTATCCAAATCCAATAAATCAGATTCGAGCTGAGAATATGAGTCAGGTTCAGTTCGAGTTCGAGTTCAGCTCATATGGCTTTAATACAAGAGCAGTTTCAACCTGATGGTTTAGTGGCCATCAATTCACACATTTCAAGGCTGCTCCTTCCTCCTATATATAGGGTCCTCTCTTGCAATGAGAATGGTACTGAAAGACAACACAAATCACTTAAACACTTGCATTTTTAGTTGAAGAGATTACAAAGACAAAGAGTTCGTTGAGTTGTGTTCAAGTCGCTTAATTCGAACAGATAATTGGGTTATCCTGAGAGACATGCAAAACCGCGAGTATCTTGCTTGAAAGATAATTGTCTTAAGGACAGAGATTAGCTTCGTCCGATTACATATCCTTCTTGCTTTCCTTTCTGCTTTTCCTTTCTGTTTTGTTGTTTGCCTCGTAATATAATAAATTGTTTTCATCTTTTCTTTTTTTATTTTTATTTTCACATCAGTAATAGCTTTTAGTATAACATGAATTACGCAGCCAAGCTCTGTCAATTTATCGACACATAAACACATAAGCCAGATATCTACACAATCATACAAATAACGCGCCCGTGACATTTACGACCGTATCACTTTTGTATAAATACAAAAACTTTTTTTTTTTTTTTTTTGCATAAATACGTGAACATTATAAACTCCCATTTCGCCCGCATTCACGACCACATTCATCTCCTTCCATCATTTTCTAAAATAGTGGTAACATTTTTACTTCCACAAGCAAAAACACGCAGAAACCTCTCTATAATTCCTACTGTACAAGAACTCGATTCTGATGCACATTCAATTATATAAGCTCAATAATTCTTCGCCATTAATGAACTAGCACCCAAGCTCAACAACTTCCAAAATCACCCATCAATAATGGTTTCTCCTCCGGCTGCCGTGATTGAAACCGGAGCTAACATTCCTCTTTACCGGACGTAGACAAGCCGGGTACAGATAAACCAGCATCGATTCCAGGAGCGGTGTTTAATGTATCTACAAGCATAATCGGCGCGGGGATTATGTCGATTCCGGCGACTCTGAAGGTGCTCGGAGTGGTGCCGGCGTTTCTGATGATAGTGTTGATCGGATTGGTGGTGGAGATTTCGGTGGAGTTTATGTTGAGGTTTACTTACACCGGCGAGTCGAGAACGTACGCCGGTTTGATGAAGGACTCGTTTGGCCGAGCTGGTTCGATTGCGGTTCAGATTTGTGTTATGCTCACGAATTTTGGGTGCTTGACTATTTATCTCATTATCATCGGTGAGTCAACTCGGTTTCCTTGGAATGTTTTTAGCTGAAATACAGTGATATATTTGCTAAAATGAACTTAAATAAGTGGTTTAATAAATGAAATAATTTATCTGCAGTTTTTAATTTTATTTTATAAATATATTTATGAGATGAGAGTGGTTATATATTAAAGCTTTTTTGAGTTTAAGTTTGAGCTCGAGTTTCTCGGATTTTAGCTGGAGTATTTCAAAATCAAGCTTTAGTATTTCAAATTTGAGCTTGACTATTTCGGATTTAAGCTCGAGTATCTCAGATTTGAGCTGGAGTATTTCAAAATCAAGCTTTAATATTTCTAATTTGAGTCGGATTATTTTGGATTTGAGCTCGAATACATGAAAATCAAGCTTGAAAGTCAAGTATTTCATAATTGAGTTTGAGGTGATGTTCAAGAAGTTTTAAAGACTTGAGCTAAACTCTAATTTTACCGGATTTTATCGAGTTTAATAGGACTTCAAACTTACTTAATAAAAAATTAAAACTATCACATGATAATTAATAAAAACAAGTTTAAAGAGCTCTTGATAATGCCTAAGTGTGGACATCGGTTCAATTCTAATCGGATGCGTCATGTTGAAAGAGTTCTTGGGCAGACCTAAGTGTCAGACTCTGCACGTGCACGTACGGCTCGAATTGAGTTTGAGTTCAAACTGGTTTGGTTAATTCTCGAGCGAAAAACGTTTATACATACACCTAGTTTCTCACTTGTTTGATACATAGCTTTGTAAACTTCTTCAGGTGATGTATTATCTGGAAAAGGGCCAGACCATTTAGGAGTGTTACAAGAATGGTTTGGTGTTCATTGGTGGAACACTCGTGCCGTTGCGCTCCTCTTCGTCATGATTCTCGTTATTCTACCCTTAGTATTGTTGCGGCGAGTTGGTGAGTTAGAATTCAATCTAAAGGCTAATTCATCTCGTCAGTTTTACCCTTCATTTGTGCATTTATTTACATTTTTCAACATTGAATGTTGGTTACACAGATTCACTATGGCTAAGTTCAGCTGTGTCAGTGTTCTTGGCTGTGGTTTTTGTCGGAATATGCACAGTAATGGCGATATTAGCCCTTGCTCGAGGCGAAACCAGGGATATCGACGTCTTTCCACAGCTCAATAAAGGCGTTTTTCTTCAACCTTTTCACCGCGGTCCCTGTCATTGTTACTGCTTTCACATTTCACTTCAATGGTAAATACAAAACCATTGTACATATATCTCTCCCGAATTATAGAAATGTAAAACTACGATGTATATATAATTCAATACAACCTTCTTACGACGGTTGTATTATGTATGTTTTTATTGATTATATATTATATCATTTACAGTTGATATGTGCAGTGCATGCCATTGGAGTTGAACTTGGTAAACCTGCAGACATGACATATGCAGTAAGGATTTCATTATTCGTCTGTGCCGGCATCTATTTCGCGATCGGCATTTTCGGGTATCTCTTATTTGGAGATGCAGTACAGGATGACATATTAGTGAACTTTGATCAAACCTCTGCTAGCTCATCTATCAGTTCATTGCTAAACGACGTGGTTCGACTCAGCTATGCACTTCACTTAATGCTGGTGTTTCCTCTGCTTAATTTCTCGTTACGGACTAATGTTGATGAATTATTCTTTCCTAAGAAGGGTCTGTTGGTTACGGATACCAGGAGATTCGTGTTTATTACGTTGGTTTTGGTAGTGATTTCATATGTGGCGGCCATAGCCATACCTAGTATTTGGTATTTCTTTCAGTTCATGGGATCAACTTCTGCTGTGTGCCTGGCATTCATCTTTCCTGGAATAATTGCTTTAAGGTAATACTACTGCTTCTAGTCGCGTTTTCTCCAGAGAGATCGGTGCTATGATCTGTTGAATCCAACAAATTTAGTCTGTGATGATATCACTGGACAGATCACAACAAGATCTCGTAGGTCGATGTTGTGATATGTTTAGATATTACTTTCTTTAAAGAGATCGGTGCTATGATCTGATCTGTCCGATGAACTTACTTTGTGATACATCACTTCACAGATCACAGCATCGGTTTCTCCTAGGTCGATGTTATGATCAGTCCAGTGAAAAACTACTATGGGATATCACTGAACAGATCATAACACCGGCCTCCTAGGTCGATGGAGTGATCTGTACATTGATTACTTTTTTTTCCGGAGAGAGATCGGTGTTATGATCCGTCCTGTGAACTTAAAATGTGATATCTCTAACGGATCACAACACCGGTCTCACTGGATAGGATCCGCCTCCTACCACTGCCAACATCTCTTTTGACGATGCCACGTCACCCCATCCATCGGTTTCTGTTTATTTTTTATATGTTTGTCTCTTATTTGAATAAAAACTCTAACAAGAAAATAGAAATTGTTTATGGGCAGGGATATTCATGGTATTACAACAAAAAAGGACAGGATAATAGCAGCAGTAATGGTGATTATAGCTCTTATCACAAGCACCATAGCTATTTCTACCAACATATACAAACTTATAGGTACAAATTCTTAATTGTTTTGTATTTTGTAATTTTTATTCTTTTACCCATTTCCTTTTTTCTTTTTTTTTTTTTGAAGAGATTTTACCCATTTCTTTGTATTTATTAATTTACCCACTTCAAATGAGTATTGGAGCTGGAATATGTTTGAATATAAAATAATATAAAAGTTCATTATGTCACCGTTTGCCCAAGTGAAGGATACTAAAATTGAGCAAATCATCTTCTTCTTCTACTAAAATCTGTAGGAGTGGATCCTCTCGCGTCTTAGTAGGCTGCTTTGGATTGATGGAATGTAAAGAATGGAATGAATGTTGTTTAATGGAATCTGATGATATCATTCCATTACCGCGTTTGGTAGACAGTAGAATGTAATCGTTTCTTATTGCATGATTTATTTTTTCATTCCATTTCCGCCATTTCATTGGATTTTGGATGGAATGAAAATCATCCGTTTTCATTCCGTTGGAATGAAAATATATTCCATTCTTCCGATGCCAAACACGTCATTGATGGAATGAAATGAAAAAAACATTCCATTTTTCTTTTATCCATTTCTTTGTATTTATTTATTTACCCACGTCAAATGAGGATTGGAGCTGTACTTCTTTTACCACATAGTAGAAATATATTTGGGTATAAAAGTGAATGATACCGAGAAAGTGTATTAAATTATAATAAGAAATTTGACATAAGAGAGTCTTTGTATAAGCCATAAGGTAATAAAATTTGTACTTTTTATCATCAGAAATTCCACTGACCAATCAATACGCACATAAAAAATAAAATAAAATAAAATTATAATATATGATTTACGAACCTTGAAATCGATCGGGAATGGTTTACCAATGAATATATTTGTGACATATAAATAAATAAGCCATATAAAGATCAGCAAGAGAAAAAGAAGAAAAAAAATCTACGGTCGAATTACCTTCACATTTGTTCCTTATTTTTTTATGCCACTGAAAGAAGCTCTGGCTATCTGTACGGTTAAATGAGGATTCTCGGATACTAAAACCTCAAATCGCGGCGTGTAAACAACATCTTTCATGTTCTTAACAATGAAATTGAGTGCAGTTTCTTTCAAAGCTTGATCAGAGCAAGTATCTGCTGTTTCGAGTATATCAAGCACATTTGATGGGTTAATTGAACCGAGCATTTGATGCTTGCAAATTGTTTGAAGAAATGGGGTCTCATATTTATCAGCTGCAATATAAAGCGAGTAAACATGCTTTTCCATTTTCGATTTGGGCAGATCTCCAGTATATAGAAACTCAAGAAAGGCCTCAAGTTCTTCGTGGTTTAGTTCTTCCAAAGTTATGGTATCTTTTGCCGGTGCTTTGCATTTATCCGAATCGAGCATGTTTTTAAGGATTTGTGATCTTGTTGCCTGCAATGACTTTATCTGTTAGGTCCGTTGTACAATATGGCATAAATTTGGTACAATTAAAAAGAGGTGTTTTACCAGCACGGCTTTGTGAGCGGGTATGGAGGGTCCATTACTTCCGGGTCGAACCATAATATCTGCATGAATCTCTTCTTTAAATGCTGAAACAAATCCACCTAGAAACCTTAATTTCTCCGCATTCAATTTCTCCTCAGCCTTCTCCAACTTATGCATCCATTTCAACGCATTTGCAAATCCCTACAAACATACACTAGTATGAAAGGATGAAACAAAAAAACACAAGTGATACGCAAAGTCCGAAAAAGAGCCAACTGATTCACATTGGACCGGTACGTAGGCCCAATACAAATAGGGTCATCGGCCCAATCAGTCCGCACCCTCATAAGCCAGACTGGGTCGGGCTTTAATCTAGCTTGCCCTACGCCTCTACGATGCTGTCATTGGCAGCGCAACGGGCGTCGATCAGCAAAGCCTTCAATCCGTCTTTTATAGGTCGGCATGAAGCGCTGGACGCCGACCAGGTCGCCCTCAGCTCGGACCAAACCCGCTTGACCAGGCAGCAAAAGTTAATGCACCATTAAATTCACCCAAATTCGATTGTGATACGTCTCTCCGTATCAACAAGGTATTTAAACAAAGACAATATTTACCATATAGATAAAATTTAAACTCTAAAATTACTAGTAGTTTTTTTAATATATTTTACTCTATTTTTTATTTCTTCAATAAGATATAACCTTATTACCACAGTCATCTCTCAAATATCGCTCCATGATTTTTTCGATTTGATAAAAAATATTATCAATTTATGGGGTAAAAAAAATAAGTGCGGGACATGAAAATTAATGGATCAATTTCACCCATATATATATATATATATATATATATATCCTACTGATTATACCTATTTATAAATATCAACAAACATGAAAGGTTCTAGATGATCATGTCCGGCTTATATGTATATTATTATGGCTGGTGTGACACGTGAAATCAAGCACACCGGAAGCAGCAAAAAAGAAAGGAAAAAAAAAACAAAAAAAATCGAATGCTATGGAAAAAAAAAACTAAATTAAGTAAACCTCCACAAAAATAATATAATCAGTGATTTTATGGTGATTCCGGACTACCAAATCATACTTGTGGTCGAATCAGGATAAAATTTAATTTATTTACAGTTTTTAAAAAGTAAAAATTCACCACAGTAGAATTTAAATTCGTAATTAAAGAATTTAAAATTTACCCGAGAGGGAACAATATGCTTGATACCCGATCCATTATAATTTTCAATTTTGTTCGATAATGTAATTAAAATTTTGGCTCCGTCACGGCAGCCATTGCAGATCATATTGTCCGGTGGTCCACAAAGTACAAACAGCAAAACTCCACATATTGAACAGCTCGCCATCTTCTTCTTCTCAGCCTCCTCTGCTTCCAAAAACAAAAAATAGAAAGGAAAAAAAAAAAAAGAAGAGAGATAAAGAAGGAGATCGACGAGATGATGAAACTTGAAAGGAAGACGAGATGATGAAACTATAAATTATGCACTATTTATATAGCACAATATATTATATATATAAAATTATACGTCGTAAATATTTTGATTGATTTGGCATCAGATAATTAAGGTAAATTACAGAATAATGGTAATAGAGTAGTTAAAAGATATCCATGCAAATGTTCACGTAAAAATTCCATTATAATGGGAAAAAAGCGAATATTATTATGTAATAATTAATATATTTTGGATTGTCTATTGATTGATTCTAATTGATCTTGTGTAATATTACTATTATGATCATTTATTTTATTCACACCTTATACCGTACTATAAATACCTTTAAACCTTTCCAATGCTTTGTATTTCTTCTTGTTCTTCCTCTATTATTATTTTAGTTTTATAACACGTTATCAGCGGGATGATATCACATGTCTAAGATGTGTGTCTAATTTCGGTGTCTAAATAAAAACTACGTCATTTTATGTTTTCTTCAAAAATTCAAATGCACATAAAAGACGTAGTTTTTACTTAGACACCGAAACTAAACACACATCTTAAACATGTGATATCATCTCGAGTCTCTACTAAATCAAATTTTTTTTTTTTTTTTTGTGTATTGTGCATAATCTTTTAAATCTAAATATCTCGGAGTCAATTAGGTCACACAACATTGCAAACGCCGAAACCTCTCGTACCGTGGCGGCGGCCTCATGGAACCTGAAGAGAGGGTGGTGGAAAGAAAAAAAAAAAAAAAAAAAACTGATGCATCCCAAAACATATTTCAAATCCACTTTTAGCGGTCAGAGCGTCAGAGTTCATCCCATGTATTTTTTGGTTGAATGTTGAATCAATGACATTATGACCACAGATCCAAATTTCATGAAGTTATTGAGGTAAAAATAAATATATTGTTTGTTTAATTTATATATTTTAAAACTTTATATGATATAATCACTGACCCATGATCTCGTTCATGTTAAATCAATGAAAGTAATGCGGAAATTAAACCGAAAACGTACTTAGATCCGTAAGAGAAATCGATATGTGTTGTACCCGTCACGAGTATTGATCTTCCAAGACAACACACTAAACCGTAGATCTTTATGTAGATGGGAACATACAGGGAAAAGTAGCGTGTGTCTTGGAGACCATAACCCTCTTATTTATAGTTATAATTTCTAAAATCGCCCATCAAAATAATCAGATATTACACTTTAGGTATCTACACTTTAAGTCCCCACCGAATAAAATACTTAGAATCCAACCCGAACCGAATGACCACTTTTATTAGGCTTCTATAATAGCGTATAACGTAAATAAATATATGTCGACCCTCAATTAAATTATTATAAGATAACCAACAATCTCCCACGCGGATCACATATATTTAACAAAGTACATTATAACCTTATGAGCTCAACCAAAATCGCTATCATCACAAGTATTTCAACAATCCCGTCCATCAGCTAAGTCTACACAGGATCAAAGCACCTTTTGCCGCAATAAGCGCAGCTAATCCAACAATTGTCACATGCATCAACCTCACTGAATGGCATGTATCAAATGTGGAAGTGTAGCATGAAAATTACACGAAAAGTGACCGTAACATGTCTACCTTCAACTGGTCCTCCTCCTAGAGATCGAAAAACCTTAACTATGAGTTCAAATGTAAAGCTTTATTTTGCGAAAAACATGTCTATTAGAAACCATATGAGCATCAGACTCCCATTGAACCTTATTCATGGACGGAGGGGCTTAGGGGGGCTAACCCATCCCCCTCCCCTGTTAGCTATACCCCCTATGCTCTTAGCTATACTGTTTATATTTGCGTAGTGATAGAACAACATCGAAAAGACACAACCAATTGATACAACATTGATCTACACTATTGATTATTGTGGCACCTAGATCAATTAATATAAGTCTCATAAAAATCAATGGTGTAGATCAATGTTATGTCAGTTTATTGTGTCTTTTCGTTGTGGTTGTATCATTTGTTTTTTTTTATATTTTCATACTTGCACTAGCTTTATTTATAATTTAAACATAACCCACTTTAAAAAAACTCAACATATTTACACATTACTTATAGAAATTCACATTTATCAATTTCCATTTTCCCTCACCCGATATATACACACACACACACTCGTGTGTCGTTTTTTCTTCCCCAATTCTTTCATATTTACAATCATCTAAGTATTTATCACCTAATAAACTTATCACTTTCAAGTATGGAATGTTTTTTTTTTCCTTATGGTTTTTATTTGCACCACCGCGATTCTATTGACACACCACACTATCTTTGCAATATACCGAAACGACTTTTGGAAAGTCGATTATTGACTTTCCGATAGTCGATTGTGAGAATAGACATTGGGAAAGTCAATTCTTGACTCAAGAATCGACTTTATATAGATTGTGATATTGCGTGGAATATCAGGTTTGCGGTAACAGTGTCAATCTTGAAGATATAAGGCTTTATAGTTGTGATTTCTCCGGAGAGAGTACGGTGGTGGACAAGAATAAGGCTGCCGGAATAACACTTATGAGAGAAAACACAAGAGAATCGACAAATTAACAGAGTAGCTCTGCTTGTATTAGTTCTTGGATCCCTTCTATTACATTGTGATCCCATATATATAGGCTAAGACTATGTCGGCTTACTGTTCATGACAAGACAATTAAGAGTACATAATTAAAGATAAAATCATGCATGCAATACAAGTAGACTAGACAGTTGTCTGGATTTAGCCAGCTGGCGAGATAAGTATGGCGGACAGCGGACTCGTATTTGCCTTGTCTTGATACCAGCTTGACCATATGGGTAGGAAATCACACGGAGAGGAGAGGTCCGGCTTACTGTTGGCGGATTGGACCCGACTTACGAACGGCAGACAGGATCCGGCTTATGAGTGCGGATAGAAGGGATAGAGGGCCCATATCTTTGTTATTGGGCCTGATAGTAGGCCCAATCTAGATGAACATGGCTCAATTCCGGTTCGGGTATATCAGATTGATTATGTGTTTTAGACATGGTGGATTAATAGAATCAGTCTGGTGCAAATACTAACATTTTTAGTTGACTCGTAATTCCATATTTTCATGCTCGATATTCTTTTCATTTTGTTGGGTTTCATGCTTTGCAGCTAAACAAATGAGGTTGTACTGAGTCAATTGAGTTCTCTAATTGGTGAGAAATAATCTAATGTTCTCTAAATTCACAGGGCCAAAGTAGGAGAGTAATTAAAACAATGGTTTACGATTGATGTTCAATGTAAATTTTTGTTACAATTTTTTTTTTCCGTAATGAAAGAAAAAATGTTTTATTATGTGATTAGGCTAGCCCACCCAAGCTTTTTTTCTTGGCTCCGTCCTTGACCTTATTATCATAAAATGATACAACACCCGTACAAAAGATGTAAGAAAGACCTTGGGTGTCAGTGATTTAATCAGCGGATCCGCCATCATGGAGTCTGTACCTATATTCTCGATAGACACTAAACCATTTCAAACTCTACCTTCACAACAAGATACCTTAAGTCAATGCTCTTAGACATTGACAAACTCCCGTTATTCTACTGGGCTACTGCGAGAAGACCGGACGTAATGCTGTCTTATGATTCTCTACTGCATCTGACATTAAAATAACTATAAACCATAAAAAATAAGACATATTTTAAAACACACACACACACACACACACATATATATATTCCTAAATATTTATACAAGATCCGTAAAATGAAATATTTGTCCAAAACAATTTTTAGTCACTTTAAGGAAATACATATTCCTAAATATTTATACAAGATCCGTAAAATGAAATATTTGTCCAAAACATTTTTAGTCACTTTAAGGAAATACATATATATATATATATATATATATATATATATATATATATATATATATATATATATATATATATATAAATAATGTTTGAAAATAGTAAAAACTTGAATCAGAATTCTTTCAAATAGCGGTAGATATAAAGTATGGTGTCCCGAAAACCTGTTGAATACAGATCCTAGGTCATAACACCGGCCTCCTAGGTCGATGGAGTGGTATGTAGATTGATTACTTTTTCCCGGAGAGATTGGTGTTATGATCCGTCGTGTGAACTTACTTTGTGATATCTCTAACGGATCACAACACCGGTCTCACCGGATAGGATCCGGCCTCCTACCACCGCCAACATCTCTTTTGACGATGCCACGTCACCCCATCCATCGGTTTCTGTTTATTTTTTATATGTTTGTCTCTTATTTGAATAAAAACTCTAACAAGAAAATAGAAATTGTTTATGGGCAGGGATATTCATGGTATTACAACAAAAAAGGACAGGACAATAGCAGCAGTAATGGTGATTATAGCTCTTATCACAAGCACCATAGCTATTTCTACCAACATAGACAAACTTATAGGTACAAATTCTTAATTGTTTTGTAATTTGTAATTTTTAATCTTTTACCCATTTCCTTTTTCTTTTTTTTTTTGAAGAGATTTTACCCATTTCTTTGTATTTATTAATTTACCCACTTCAAATGAGTATTGGAGCTGGAATATGTTTGAATATAAAATAATGTAAAAGTTTATTATGTCACCGTTTGCCCAAGTGAAGGATACTAAAATTGAGCAAATCATCTTCTTCTTCTACTAAAATCTGTAGGGAGTGGATCCTCTCGCGTACTTAATGGCTCGTTTGAATTGATGAAATATAAAGGAATGGAATGAATCTGTTGGAATGGAATGCAATGATATCATTCCATTACCGTGTTTGGTAGACAGTAGAATGTAATCGTTTCTTATTGCATGATTTATTTTTTCATTCAATTCCGGCCATTCCATTGGTTCATTCCGTTGGAATGAAAACATATTTCATTCTTCCGTTGCCAAACACGCCAAATTGATGGAATGGAATGAAAAAACATTCAATTCCATTCCATTACCGCAATCCAAACGTGCCATAAGGGTTAAGTAGATTTGTTTTTACTCATTATCATCAAAACGAATTTTGGGAGTGTGGTTAGATCACTATTACTTAAGAGAATATTTCCTTAATTACTTGAGAGAAAAAGTCTATAAATTATATTATGCACTATATATATGGCACAAAAAATATAATTTTATTGATTTATTTAAATTATATGTTAGTAAAGATTTTGATTGATTTCGTATTGAAGGAAGATGATGTAAATTATAGAATAATGTTAATCGAGTAATTAAAAAGATATGTATGTAAATATTTATTTCATTAAAGTCATACATCAATCACTTTTTTTGTAATCATAAAGTCATACATCAATCACTTACAATATCAAAATCGTAGAATATATACAAATCAACCAATTTTCTATTTTTGCAAAAAATAAAAAAAAAATAAAATAAAAAAATTCAAATGATATGTCAAAATAAAGAAAACGAAAAAATAATATGTCAAAATAAAGCGTGCCAAAAAAATTAAAAAATACAGTGAGTTTTTAAAGTTTATATGAAAAAATATAGTATTTATTTTTATAATTGAATAGGAGAGAGTCTTTTCTCTAGGGTAATAAAATTTGTATTTTTTTGTCATACAAAAAAAAAAAAAAATACCACTGACCAATCAAATCGTAACCTCAAACTCTGAATGGCAAGAAGCTCTTGTTAAAAAAAAAAAAAAAAAAAACCTAATCCTCGTCAGGCCCCACACCCCTGTCCCCAAGATGTGTGGAGCAAGAAAGCTCTTGTTATCTCTACACTTAAACGAGGATTCTCGGATACGAAAGCTTCGAATCGCGGCAAGAAAGCGACATCCTTCATGTTCTTAACAATGAAACTGATTGCAGTTTCCTTCAAAGCTTGATCAGAGCGAGTATCTGCTGTTTCGAGTATATCAAGCACATTTGATGGGCTAATTGAATCGAGCAGTTGATGCTTGCAAATTGTTTGAAGAAATGGGATCTCATATTTATCAGCTGCGATATAAAGCGAGTAAACATGCTTTTCCATTTTCGATTTGGGCAGATCTCCAGTATATAGAAACTCGAGAAAGGCCTTGAGTTCTTCGTGGTTTAGTTCTTCCAAAGTTATGGTATCTTCTGCCGGTGCTTTGCATTTATCCGAATCGAGCATGTTTTTAAGGATTTGTGATCTTGTTGCCTGCAATGATTTATCTGTTAGCTAGGTGCATTATGGTACAATATGCGATAAAATTGATACAGTTAAAATGAGGTGTTTTTACCAGCACGGATTTGTGAGCGGGTATGGAGGGTCCATTACTTCCGGGTCGAACCATAATATCTGCATGAATCTGCTCTTTAAATGCTGAGCCAAACCCACCTAGAAACCTTAATTTTCCATTCAATTTCTCCCATTTATTCATCCATTCCAACGCATTTGCAAATCCCTACAAACATAGACAACTATGAAGGCAGAAAGTGTGATATTCCACATTAGAAGTGTATGATTTATATTGCTTGTTATATAAATATGAGGCATAAAAATGCTCGGTCAGGTTAATTCAATTTTTCAGATCAGCATTGTGGTGATCGCGATTGGCAAGGGCCAATTCATGCACTCATTCATAACTCATTTAGGCAACTGAATCTGGCGTCTTGGGCGTTCATAAAACAAAACAGAGATAATATTTACCAACTCGGGTTAGCCTTTTTACACCAAGTGATGACGGTGGTCTACGCATTGACCTGATCATTCATAACTCATTTAAGCGCTTAACTAGGCGCGGGAGTGTTGGGGCGTTACAGAAACAAAAACAGAGATAATATTTACCATACCATTGTAACAAAGGTTTAACAAGTGATCATTATACCTATTTATAAATATCAACAAACATGAAAGGTTCTAAATGATCATGTCCGGCTTATATGTATATTAAGGCTTATGTGACACGTGAAAAAAAAAAAATTAAATTAAGTAAATCGCCACAAAACATATTGTAAGAGCACTTGCTGTAAATACTGTAAATGATTTAAAAACTGTATTTTAGAGATTTTAAATGGAAAAATTACACTGCTTTTAGAGTAAATTACAGATTCTGTAAATTTTCTTTTATATTTAACGTGTTATGTAAAATAGAGAATATGATGCAATTCATCTTAAATAGAAAGTCTGTAAACTAGAAAAATAGTATTTATATAGATAATCTAATGCAATTTGCAGTTTTTGAAAATTAAAAACTCACCACAGTATTTCAAAAAAAAAAAAAAAAAAACTCACCACAGTAGTAGAATTAAACTCGTAATTAAAGAATTTAAAATTTACCGGAGAGGGAACAATATGTTTGATACCCGATCCATTCTCATCTTCAATTTTGTTCGATAATGTAATTAAAGTTCTGGCTCCTTCACGGCACCCATTACAAATCATATGGTCCCATCCTCCATAAAGTAACAGGCATATTGAACACCTCGTCATCTTCTTCTTCTCAGCAGCCTCTGCTTCCAAAAACAAAAATTGAAAAGAAAAAGAAAAAAAACAAAAAGAGATAAAGAAGGAGACGAGATGATGAAACTTGAAAGGAAGAAGGAACCCTTTTCTACTCAGAGAGTTGTAATATACCGAGTCTATAAATTTTGTACTATTTATATAGCACAATATATATATATTATTATTTAGATTATACGTCGTAAAGATTTTGATTGATTTGGCATCAGATAATTAAGGAAAATTACTGAATAAGGTAATAGAGTAATCAAAGTATCTGTCTTGTTAAAAGATATCACGTAAAAATCCCATTATGATGGGAAAAAAAGCGAATAGAATTATTTATTTATTTTTGAGAAAAAAAGCGAATAGAATTAAATGAGGTTTGCATTTCTTTTACATTCGTATTTGTTTTGGGTATTTGTTTATAAGAACTGATTTGAAGACTTAATTAGACATTTAGGATACCTAAAAAAACATAATTGTTTATAAAGACACATTTTATTTAACTTTCCTATATTATCCCTAGCTAATAGCGCTGATTATCAAAATATATAAATAAAAAAAAACGTTCCTGCTGCAACCCATCTTCTTCGTTTCCTCCCACCTTATTCTTCCCCCTTCTT
Organism: Gentiana macrophylla; assembly: GCA_026214975.1. NCBI lineage: Eukaryota > Viridiplantae > Streptophyta > Magnoliopsida > Gentianales > Gentianaceae > Gentiana > Gentiana macrophylla. The sequence continues at coordinate 78,177 of JAOBSW010000921.1, read as the reverse complement.
CTTTTCCATCGGCCGGCCAGCGGTAATTTCAGGGCGACTTCTCCCCTAAAATTTTGAGAGAATGCTGAGAAGTATTGTATCGGACGGGAAAATTATTTTCAGATTTGAAACACACGATACCGAGGCAAATGGAGCAAACAGAATCTACACACCCCACACCACCGACGGAGGTCGGAAGTTGCTTTCCATGGAGAGTGCTCTCTACGCAGTTGACCGGACCATTCATAACTCTGTTTTTCGAGTCTTGATGTCCATAAATACTGTTTCTGGAATTTTCCTTAAATTTTTGTGCTTTAGGAGGTGATAATCATTGTTTTTTGTTAAAAAAAAAAAATTCAGGTTTCATTGCTGAAGACCATCCCATTGAGATTGTGTGCAAACACTTTGGCTTTCGATAATGTATCGCTATCAACATCTTTAGATTTGACTAATGTAAGCATCGGTTTTTGATCTTTTCGGAGCTCATCTTCATTCGTAGCAGCTAAATGTTGAATTTGTCCGTACACAAATAAATGTTGAATGTGTTATGAATCTTGAGACTCCTTTTCTTTATATAATATCATGACAATCCTGGGTTTTTAGTCGAGTCAATCTAAATGTTTTTTTTTTCTTTCATGATTTGCTTGTAGCGTATGGTCTATTAACTTATTTCTTATCTTAAAGTGATGGTCTTATTGAGAGAAATAGGCATCCAAATTGGTGCAATTACATGAATTTGATAGTGGTTTTGATTATGATTTGGAATAAAATTGATGCAGTGACATCGATGTCATTGCATTTACAATTAGAGAATCGATGCAGAGACATTGATGTCACTGTATATACAATTTGATACACAAATTTGGTAACTTTTGTAAAATAAGTGAAGTGTCATTCACATTAGGGGTGTAATCGAGCTGAGTCGAGTTGATATTCTCTAGGGCTCGAGCTTGACTCGACTAAAAATGTTTGGGCTCAATCGAGCCATAAAAAGGCAAGATCGAACTCGACTCGCTAAGTACTCGATATAGCTCGAATCGGCTCGTAAGCTCGATTATTTTCTTAGAAATTTTTAATAAAATATAACAAGATCGAGCTCGACTCGTCTAATACTCGACTCGAATATATACTCTAATATATACTCGTCTAATACTTGACTCAAATATATACTTGAATAAAATAGTTGGGTGTCACTGCATAAACCGTTGCAAATGTTGTTGTTACTGCACAAAATTCTCTTTTGTTAACGGGGTCACATAATAAATGTCTCTGCATCACGGTATCTCTACATCGGGGGTGGTAACTGCATCGCGGTGTCTCTACATCGTGGGTGGTCACTGCATCGCGATGTCTCTGCATCGGGGGTGGTCACTACATCGCGGTGTCTCTGCATTGGGGTGGTCACTGCATCGCGATGTCTCTGCATCAGAGGTGGCCACTGCATTGAGGTGGTCAATGGATCTGGGGTGGTCAATGCATCGCGGTGTCATTTCATCGAGGCGTCTCTGCATCACGGGTGTCACTGTATCGCGGTGGTCAATGCATCGTCGTGGTCAATGCATCGCGGTGGTCACTGCATCGCGGTGTCTCTGCATCGTGATGGTCACTGCATCGCGGTGTCTCTGCATCACGGTGTCTCTGCATCTCGGTGTCTCTGCATCGGGTGGTCAATGCATCGCGGAGGTCATTGCATCTTAATGGTCATTGCATCGGTGGTAGTCATTGCATCGGGGAGGTCAATGCATCGGGGTGGTCAGTGCATCGTGGTGGTCAGTGCATCGCGGTGGTCAGTGCAACGTGGTGTCTCTGCATCGCAGTTGTCAGTGCATCACGGTGGTCACTGCATCGTGGTGTCACTTCATTACAGTGTCTTTGCATCGCGGTGCCTCTGCGTCGTGGTTGTCAGTGCGTCGCGGTGTCACTTCATCGCGGTGTCTCTGCGTCGCAGTGTCACAGCATCACGGTTTTCAGTGCGTCGCGGTGTCATTGCATCACGGTTGTCAGTGCGTCGCGGTGTCACTTCATCGCTGTGTCTCTGCGTCGCGGTGTCACTTCATCGCGGTGTCTCTACATCGCGGTTGTCAGTGTGTCGCGGTGTCACTTCATCGCGGTATCTCAGCGTCGCGGTGTCACTTCATCGTGGTGTGTCTGCATCGCCGTTGTCAGTGCGTCGCGGTGTCACTTCATCGCGGTGTCTCTGCGTCGCGCTGTCACTTCATCGCGGTGTCTCTGCATCGCGGTGTCACTTCTTCGCAGTGTCTCTGCATCGCGGTGGTCACTACTTCGGGGTGGTCACCGCATCGGGGTGGTCAATGTATCGCGGGGGCCAATGAATCGGGGTGATCAATACATCGCGTTGGTCAATGAATTGGGGTGGTCAATGCATCACGGTGGTCACAGTATCGCGTGGGTCAATACATCGGGTGGTCAATGCATCGCGGTGGTCACCAGAAAAAAAAAACACTAATTTTTTAAGAATGCAAAATAAAAAAAACACTTTTTTTAGCATCCAGAAAATATAAATTAAAAAAAAAATAAAACAGAACAAATGCTACAATCGTGCTTATTTATTTATAAACAACACCAGCGCCGGTTTGCTCCTTTTTTTTTTGAATTCATCGCATTTTTTTTTTATTAATGGAGGGTTGTTTGGTCTATGTACAAATTTTGTGTCCTTATAACCAAATAAGATTCCTTAGTGTCCTATTTCTCTAATGAAGTCTAATATGTGTTATTTTAGACATTTGCCCCTATTTATTTAGTACCCACTCCAGTTTTTTTTTTTTTTGGTAAAGATTAAAAAGACACAAATAGAGCAATAAGCGCAATAGTGACTAAGAAATCTTATTTGGTTATAAGGACACAAATTAGATACGTAGACTCAAATACCCTTAATGAAGAAAAATTAAAAAAAAAAATTGAAAAAAACTGCTGCATTGGTCGTGAAGTTGCGCTGATTTGGGAAGAAATAAAAGAAAAAGAAAAAATGGCGCCGAAACTGTTGTTGTTTTGTATTGTTTATTTATTTATATTTTTTTTCCGTTGTTGTTTTGTATTGTTTTTTTTCTTCTTATTTTTTTATTATTCTGGATGCTATAAAAAGGTTTTTGTTTTTGTTTTTGTTTTTGTTTTTTTTCAGTGACCATTGCATTGACCATCCCGATGCAACGATCACTTCGATCTGAGAACCACGCGTATGCAAAGACACCGCGATCGTCGTACACCGCATTGCAGAGATACCGCGATGCCGAGAAATCGCGATATTATGACATTTGACGATGCAAAGACACCGCGATACAGAGACACCGCGATGAAGTGACACCGCGATGCAAAGACACCGCAATGACCACCGCGATGCAGAGACACCGTGATGCATTGATCTCCGCGATGAAATGACACCGCATTGCAGAGACACCGCGATGAAGTGACACCGAGATAAAAAGACACGGCGATGAAGTGACACTGTGATGCAGAGACACCGCGATGCAGAGACGCCGCAAAGTAGAGACACTTCGATGAAATGACACCGCGATGCAGTGACCACCCCAGGGACGGACCCAGTGTATTGAGGGGGGGTGGGGGGTGCACGGCCCCCACTCAATTTTTCGTGCGAAATTACTTGTATATCCCTTTAATAATATTAAAGATCTTGTATGTATATTATTTCAGACAAATTTTAAGGTAATTGCTTATTTAGTTCAACTCGTTAAAAGCATTATAACTATACATGAGGTCACTTGTTCAAAACCCGGCTGCCGCATGTTTTTTAACATTTTTTTTTTTGAATTTGGCCCCCACTGAAAAAAATTACTGGGTCCGTCACTGGACCACCCCCGATGTAGAGACACCTCGATGAAGTGACACGGCGATGCATTGACCACCCCAGGTCCATTAACTACCCCGATGCATTGACCACCGCGATGCAGTGACACCACGATACATTGACCACCCCAGCTCCATTGACCACCACGATGCAGTGGCCACCCATATAATATTTTTTTTTGAATTTGGCCCTCACAGAAAAAAATTCCTGGGTCCGTCACTGGACCACCCCTGATGTAAAGACACCTCGATGAAGTGACACGGCGATGCATTGACCACCCCAGGTCCATTAATTACCCCGATGCATGACCGCCGCGATGCAGTGACACCACGATACATTGACCACCCCACTCATTGACCACCACGATCACGTTGGCCACCAGATCTGCGAGAGACACCGCGATCGCGATGACCACCCCGATCACGAGACACACGCGCATCGACCACCACCCCGATATAGATCGCTGTAGAGACACGTGGCTGCGAGAGACACCTCGATGCAGAGACACCTCGATGCAGAGACACCTCAAATGCAGTGATCATCGCGAGACATTGACTACCGCGATGCATTGACCACCCTCAATCTATTAACCACCGCGATGCAGAGACACCACGATCAAGTGACATCGCGATGCAGACGTGATGAAGAGACGCCGTGATGCAGAGACACTTCGATGAAGTGACACCTCAATGCAGAGACACCGCGATGCAGAGACACTTCGATGAAGTGACACGCGATGCAGTGACCACCACGATGCATTGACCACCTCGATGTAGAGACACCGCAATGCAGAGACAACGCGATGGATTTACCACCGCAATGAAATGACACCGTATTGACACCGATGAAGAGACACGGCGATGAAGTGACACCGCGATGCAGTGACCACCCCCGATGTAGAGACACCTCAATGAAGTGACACCGTGATGCATTGACCACCATCAATCTATTGACCACCGTGATGCAGTGGCCACCCCGATACAGAGACACCGCGATGCAGTGACCATCCCCGATGTAGAGACACCGCGATGAAGTGACACCGTGATGCAGAGACACCGCGATGCAAAGACACCGCGATGAAGTGACACCGCGATGCAATGACCACCCCCGGTGCAGAGACACCACGTTGCAGAGACACCTCGATGAAGTGACACCGTGTTGCATTGACCACTATCAATCTATTGACCACCGTGATGCAGTGGCCACCCCGATGCAGAGACACCGCGATGCAGTGACCACCCCCGATATAGAGACACCGCGATGCAGAGACACCGCGATGAATTGACACGGCATTGCAGAGACACCGCGATGAAGTGGCACGGCATTGTAGAGACACCGCATTGTAGAGACATCTGAAGTGACACCACGATGCAGTGACCACCCTAGATGCAGAGACACCGCGATGCAGTGACCACCCCAGATGCAGAGACATCGTGATGAAGAGGCGATGCAGTGACCACCCCAGATGCAAAGACACCGCGATGTAGAGACATCATGATGAAGAGACACCACGATGTAGTGACCACCCCAGATGCAGAGACACCGCGATGCAGTGACCACCCCCGATGTAGAGACACCGCGATGCAAAGACACCGCAATGAAGTGACACCGCGATGCAGAGACACATTCGACGATGCAGAGACACCGCGATGAAGTGACACCGCATTGCAAAGACTTTATCTAAGCTAAAGTGATTAAATATTATAAACCTATATCAAGTTTTAAACAGTTTGATTGAACACAGATTAAAACACCTGATTAAGGTGAGGTATAAATTTAATATGCAAATTCAGTATCAGTAAGATAATATATGTATATATAAAAGCAAAAATGAGCTGAAACTAACCAAAGCAGGTTATCAAAAGTAGAACAAAACTATGTGATATTAAAAGAATTATTTTATATATATCAACACAACTATGGTTCAGACAACAAAAGATAAATGAGCTCCAGATTAACACAATAGGTTGTAGTACACCAAATCAGCAAATGTAACAACTATATGAATATCAAGTTTAACTCAAATACACAAATCAACCAATCAACTAAGTACTACAAACCTCAGTAGAATATAAATTTAAAGTACAAAACTCAGCAAAACACTGAACTATCAGCTAGCTTCAGTGATGATAATCTAGTTCAATGAACAGGACTATCAGAACTGAAGTTTACACAGCTGAATACAATTTCAGCTTCCTACAGCTACAAAACTAAAGCCATTACAAGGTATTCTAAGATCTCAAAACAGCAGGCTTGCAAGGTAGAAGATAATGTAGTACAAAACAACTCCAGAAGGATAATGCGACAGCCAAAGGAACAATGCAAGCAAGTGCAACAGAGAGATAGACAAGAACAGCAAACAGACAGACTTGCAAACTCGAACAAGAAAGACTTGCATACAAGGGGGTGTTCAAACTTTGATTAAGAGTAACTCAACACATCCACCCAGCCCCACCCACCACAATCCGTATTTTTTTAAAACTAAATTGAGTAATCTTATTCAGTAAACTGAATTTGTTTCAAAATCAAGATACAAATACCATAAATTCATAAATCATGTCCAGAAAACTTTGAGTTCTATTATATATCCTCATCTGCTTGCAAAATAAAAAAAAATACAAAATCCCAACTTCCAAGCTCACTGATTTCCCTCAATCAAACACCTTCAATGCCTAAATAACTTCAAAAATCCACTCTTTAAGTTTTAATCTTTCACTAAATTTATTGGGCTTTCTCTTTTTCTTCAGCCTCCACAATCTCTTGCTAAATGTTTTTTTTCTTTAAAAAAAAGCTGCTGTAGAATGCTGAAAACTTGAAAGTAAGCTTAACATGTTTATTCTTTATTTACTGATTTCTTATAGACTTCAAACTTTCAATAGCCTCATCCTTCAATGATTTCGTAGCTCCTGATGACCTCAATTTCAGTTCTTTAACACGTTTAGCACGGCGGCGGAGGGAGCGGAAGAGAAAAACACCAATGGAGCCATTGAGAAGAATATTGGAATGGTTTGGAGAGGAGTTGGGAAATCTGAGTTAGTGAAAATGGAGAAATCAGAAGACGGAATTTCTATAGGGCCTTCATCCTCCCCCAGTATCGGTGGCGAAGTACTGGTGGTGGTGGTGGATTCCTCAGCGACCTGGATAAACCATGGCTCGGTGATGGTACGGTGGTTGTGAGCTGAAAGGGGGCGGATGGAGGTGTTGAGGGGTCTGTAGAAGGAGTTGAGGTAAGGGGAAATGGGAAGATGGGTGAAACGATGGTATCTTACTGTGCTAATGAGAAAAAGGGTAATTTAGGGAAGCTACATATAACGTGTCCTTATAAACGATTATCTTTTATGGGTATCCTAAGTGTCTAATTAAGTCACAAAATCAGTCATTTTAAACAAATATCCATTTTTTTTTTTCAATTATATCTTTCGCATGGACAAGATTCACACAGATTATGAAAGCGATTAATGTGTCTGAAAAAAGAGGGTGAAATGACTATATACACCCAATAAATGTTGATTATTTTTTGTCAATCGAAGTAGTATATTGGGATGTGTATATGCATGAGTAATGGTGAGATAAATTGACGTTTGAAGTTTTTAACATTGAAAATATATTTTTTTTATTGGAGATGTAAATATTTTGTTTATATATTGGTAAATGCGGAAAAAAATAATAAATGCTGCATTGGTAATGTAAAATGACAGATAAAACAAAGCAAATTCTGAAAAGTGACCGTTAAAAAAAACAGAGGAAGTATGACTTAAAGTTTTTGATATTAATATATATAAGATATGATAATGTTTTAGTAAATTTAATTAATACAAATATTTCCCTATAAAAATTAATACAAATATATACTCCCGCCCCAAAATATAAGTCACTGTACTTCTTTTTGTTTGTTTCAGAATATAAGTCATTCTACGTTACCAATGAAGCATTTATTACTAATGTTTTCTCTTATCCCTAATTTATTAACAATTACTTTTCAATAGTATCTTGTTTTTTACAAGAAGGAATGATTTATTAATCAATGTCTGTGATACAAGCGCGAAGCGCGAATAACGTAAGAAGGTGGTGAGACGCCCCATTCCACACATCCAACAAGATGGAGGCCTTCCCTAGCTAGAAGATGAGCAGCTACATTTCCTTGCCTTCTTACAAAAGAAAAGGAAAAAGAAACAAAAGCTGGCAGCAACATGCGGCAATCCTCGATAATGCTGCCAACTGAAGATAGGTCTTCAGAAGGATTATTCAGACGGTAGTGGATCAATTGTGAGTATCCCTCGAAAATGACTCTAAAAAACCCCCAAGTGAGCGCAAACACCATGGCCTCACCAATTCGCACTTCGAAACTCCCTTTCAGCTTTCTTGAAAAGGTACGTATGATCGTACCATTTGCATTGCGGATAATTCTTCCTCCTGCAGCTGTCTTATCACCAAAAGCAGCATCTATGTTAAATTTCAGCATACCGGGACTAGGGGGAGTCCATTTGACCTCCAACCTCCATTGGGGCTCTGGGAGAATTGATCACCTTACTTAGCTTGCATAGAAGAAACTCGTATGCTTTAGTCTTTGCGGATGCCAAGATTGAATTTGTGTGCGCTGATCGTCCTTCAAAGAGCAATTCATTGCGTGTCTTCCATATATGCCACATAATATGTATAATTTGCACAAGCTCTTCTTCACTTTCTAGCTGGAAAATGGCACTGAAGAAATTTGAAAAGGTATGTAGCTGTAGCTTTTGCAGGAATCCTCCCAAAATGGTAGTGTTTCCAAACATTTTTCGGTATATCACATTCAAAGATGCAGTGTCACGTGGTCTCTTTATGGCGATGACAAATCTGGTAGAAACCATCACCAATTCCCCTAGTTTCACAGCGAGCCCCGTAGGTAGGGCATTGTGGATTATTTTCCAAAGGAAGTGAATTATCCTTGGCTTAACTTGTTGAAATGGTGTCCTAAACCCAATCGGGTTAGAACGGGTCCGACTGGGTCGGGACGTTTACAGTATATTTAGTTAATGTAATAACTTTATTATGATTAATAAAAGCACTTTTATTATTATATATTTTGTTTATCTTTATGAACCAATTATGTTATTGAATATGTAGTAACGTCCTTAGTATTAAACTGTGATAGAGAAACCATGATGGTGATTATGGTTTATGATATCTCTAATCACTTTAATAAGTTTGATACTTAAATGTCTCTAGTCGTTTGTACTTTCAAACGGGACATTGATAGTACGATTAGACTAGCACGTATTGGATGTCTTTTATCTTATTGAATGTAGGGATAGATCTCGTCTATTGAAGTGTGGAGACACTTGGATTGTACGTGGACGTGTATTTGAGAATGCGTATGTCAGACTGACCCATTTACATTAAGTGTCGCAATATATGGTAGTTGTGTAATTATCCTGAGACCGGAGTCTTCATGGCATCACTGTGTGGATTGTCATGCTTTGACACTGTTGAGCTTTCCCCTAGCCACGGGGCGATCATGCGAGCTTTGGCGTGATATTGAAGCATGCGTAGGATACAAGTTTGTTTGTCCCGAAATCGCGTATCCTATGAATATGAGTAAATATCCGAAATGACCTTCTTATAAGGAATGTCTAGCTCTCGTGAATCTTTGCAAAGTGGGAGTAAATGAGTTATTCCAAGAGAGCATGATATCCAGATTATAAGATACGATTCGTTGAAGTACTGACACTCGAGATTCGATTGTATTGATATTATTACAACGATATGATTTTATTTACACGGTAACTATTTCACATGAAAGGTAGTAGTCATTGCTTTTGAATCTTCCGATGATTAGGGGTCACTGTGTATTTTGCTAGACGCTATTCCGTGATCGTTAGGTATGAAGGGTATTTTCGTAATTTGTACTTTATATCTACGACCAACATATTCGGAAGCCTATCGGGTCACACACATCAGAACATCTAGCCGGATTAAAATGCGTTTATAGTGATAACCAAATAAGGAAAGATTATCTCGACTATAAAGTGTTATAGTGATTAAATTAATATGGTGATATTTATTTATTATAAATAAATTAAATACAAGATATTAATTATATTAATTAATTAAAGAATAAACTGGATGCCAATTTGTTGACACATGGGGTGCCACTTTCTAGTGTATGAGATACACTTGGATTATGCAATTTAATTAATGGTATTATCACATATTAATATTAGATAGATTTGTATAAATTGATTTATGATAATAAGATAAACATAGTCAATATTAGATATTGACAATATATTGGATTTATTTAATATGAGATATTAAATTAAATGAGATAAATCAAAAATATCTATTTTCTATATTTTACTAGTAAAATGTTTTCTTTCTTCCCAATCTACTAGGAAGATTCTCCCAATGAGATTGGGATCTACAAGAGGCACAGGTTACCCTATTTAAGGGAGGCTTGGCTAGCTCTTTTTGTTGGAATAGTGTCCTAAACCCAATCGGGTTGGACCGGATCCGACCGGGTCGGATCATTTCTACTATTTCTTTATGTTTGTACATATATTAAATGGCTTTTATGTTGTCATATATCTGTTCTTTTAAAGAACCAATTATGAATTGTTATATGATAACGTCCTTAGTATTAAACTGTGATAGAGAAACCATGATAGGCGATTTTGGTTGATGAGATCTCTAATCACGTTAATAAGTTTGATACTTAAATGTCTACAGGTGATGTACTATTAAAAAGGACATTGATAGTATAAACAGAGACTAGCACGTATTAGATGTCTTCTGCTTTAAGGCGCGTGGATAGATCTCGTCTATCGAAGTGTAGAGACACTTGGGTATGCGTGGGCGTGTATTAGAGAATGCGTGCGTTAGATGACCCACTTACACGAGATAAGTGTCACACTATGTGGCGGTTGTGTAATTATCCTTTTGACCGAGTCTTCGTGGCATCACGGTGTGGATTGTCATGCTTTGACACTATTGAGGTTTCCACAGCCATGGGGCGATCATGCGGTAGTGATTGGGTATGATCTTTGAAGCATCGCGGAGTATACATGATTGGTCGTCCGGGAATCGCGTATCCTATGATTGGGATCGAATATCCGAAATGGCCTTCTTATAAGGAATGTCTTACTCTCGTGAATCTTTGCAAAGTGGGAGTAAATGAGTTACTTCGAGAGAGCTTGATATCCAGATTATAAGATACGGTCGTTGATGTTTTGACACTCGACTAACGACCGTATGGATATTATTACAAATGATAGGATTGTAAGTTACACGATAATCGTTTCACATGAAAGGTAGTAGTCATTGCATTTGACTCTTCCGATGATTGGGGTCACGGTGTGTTGCTGTGACGCTATCCCGTGATCGTTAGGCATGAAGGGCATTTTAAGTAATTTGCACTTTGTGTCTACGGCCAACATATTCGAAGCCTATCGGGTCACACACATATGAACATCTAGCCGGATTAAAATGTGGTTATAAATGATAACCAAATAAGGAAAGTTTATCTCACGACTATAAATGTTATAGTGGTAAATTAATATAGTGGTATTTATTTATTATGAATAAATTAAATACAAGATATTAATTATGATGATTAATTAAATATGTATATTGATACATATGATTTTCAAATTAATGATATATGATATACATGGATTTTGCAAATTAATTAATCATAGTATTATATTATTAATTAAATATATATGTCCAAAATTTGTGTGTATATAACACACGTGAATTGAATCATAAAGTGGCGCATGTTTTTGTGTATTGGATACATTTGGTTTGTGCGATTTAATTAATAAGATTACCATAATATTAATATTAGATATTAATAGATTTTGAAAAATAGATTTATGGTAATAAGATAAATATAGTCAATATTAGATATTGACAATATCTTGAAATATTCAATATGAGATATTGATGATATCACTGTATTTATTTAATATGAGATATTATAATAAATGAGATAAATCAATCAAATATATTTTCCTTATTTTATTGGGAAAAGGTTTTCTTCTCTCCACTCTCTGAAGATGGCGCCACCTACACTATAAATAAGAGGTGGGTGTCAAGCTCTTTTTATCAACACAATTCCAAGAACAAATAGTTCTTGTGTAAAATAGAGAGCATCATATTGAGAGTTGGAGAGAGGGAAAAAGGCCGATCTAAGAACGGAGTTTTCCAATAGCAATCCATGATGGGATTCCGTGGTGTTCGTGTAGACTAGCGGTAGAGGCCGAACACTTGGCGCGCTCTATGCGAAACTACTCTCCTTGGGCGGTCAAAGCGTCGATCTTATAGATCAACCAAGGTAACCACCGTCTACTACTTGTTTGTTTGTTGCTTAAACGAAGTCGATCTTGGGTCGATAGGAAATAAATTTTGAATTCGCTGCTTCGTTCGCGTAGATTTCCTAACAGTGGTATCAGAGAGAGCTTCGAGCTTAAGCAATAAGCATGTTATTTTGCGTAGTTAATTTTATCGTTTAAATCACGTGATTAAAAAGATGAAAGATTTTTAATTCGCAAAATTGATACACGAAAAAAAAAAAAAGGGCGGCAATGGTGGTGCTCGGCCGATCGGCGGCGGCACCACCACCGTGTGATCGCCGGCGGCGGCGGCGGCCTCCGGGCTCCCGGCGGCTGCTGGCGTGATGCGGTGGCCCCAGTTTTGTTTTGTGTATTTTGTGATTTAATATGGTTCATAGTTGTGATTATTAATTTCCTTTGTTTAGTTGTGTCGTGTGACTACCAATTAGGTACAAATAGTTTGGGCCGATTGGGATCTGCCACATGGCATCAAAATAATAATGGCCTTTCCAAACTTGTTTGGAATGAGCTGAACCCTTCCAAATATTTGATTTAGAAAAAGCTGGCTGCGCCACTTCAAAATTTTGATTTTGGAAAGTGGCGAGCTAAACTAAAATTATTTGGCTTTCCAAATATTTGATTTGGAATAGGCTGGCTTGTGCCACTCCAAAATTTTGATTTTGGAAAGTGGCGAACTAAGCAAATTAGTTTAGGAAACCAAAGCGTCCCTTTGATTACGAATCAAAAGGAAAGAAACAAAGAGACTTAATTTTAATTTTGATTTATTTTGGAATAGTTCCAATTAATTAAAATTAAAATTAAAATCGTTAAAATTAATCGTTAATTTTATTTCGATTAAATCATTTAATTAATTAAATGTTAATTAGTTAATTGATTGGATAAAATTATTTAATAGATTAAATGTTAATTGATTAATTAAGGCGCAAGTAGTTAAATTTTAATTTTATCTTTTTCATAAGATTTTATTGTATGGATTAGATATAGTAGATATAATATGATTATATGGACCTTTATGATCGTGGACTCGACCGATAGGATAGATGTGAATGATTTAATTTTTCTGTTGGTTTAAAAATTGTCTGAGGCCGTTATGAAGAACGTGACCTGGTTTATTTTCTGCAATTATCCTATTCCCGTTGGCTCCCCACATGCAATGCGGCGGGTTGTATTTATTTTATTAGATAGAATTAAATGTAACAAGAATGGAAGCGAAAGATGGAGACCAAAGAAAGACGAAAATAAAGATCCCATTGGAGAATGGAGCATTAAAGATCCTATTGGCGGTTCACAATTACCCTTAGATTGTGACCAGCGGTTTAAATCGATTTGTATTCGAACCGCACCTAGGAAAAGTCCATGATCATACCGGTTACTTTACGCATTTATTTATTTTGTGCTTGTATTTATTTTATATGATACGATAGATGCATGACTAGGCACGATCTAGATAAATGTGTAGGATATATGTTTATAGAGATAGACATATTTTTGATGAGACCATAACTAAAATTAATTAAGTGAATTAATTTACATAAATACTTCCACCTCAAAAGAATCAAGTTGAAATTGCCTCCCCATATTATAATGACGGTGAAGAGCCCTTGTTCGGATCCAACTCATCAGCCAAAGCAGGGGGTTGACCTACCTCGGGTATATCGTCATTATCGAGATATGATCGTATGAGATCTCACGAATATTGGGGTTATGACTTGACTAAGAATTCTCTCGGCCACCAGCCAAAGCGGGGTCGTTTGGATTTTAGAGGCAAGGGTTTGACTACTTCATAAGATGAAAATTGTCAAAGAGTTGACTAGTCAAACAACAAGAGTCGTATAAGATACGATTGACAAAGGGTTGTTGTCTACCTATTAGACTATTTTATTTTGACCAAAGCGGGGTCGCGGTAGTTTAGTGGGATCTTGTCCACTAAAGAAATTAATAATTCTTGAAAGTCAATTGGAAGTAGTTGACTAGTGGGAGCAAAATCATAAACCAAAAGACCATTTTGATTTTGCGTGTATAAACAACAACACTCATTTATTTTCATTTTTATGTTGTAGTTTTAGCAAACTTTATATTTATGTTTAATTCTCGATTAGTAAAACCAAATTATGATCATACCTTTTGAAAGCGTTCTCAAATATGGTTAAGTAATTTTAATCCTTTTAAAATAAGCAATGACATGAGCCATCCCGTAATAGTAGTTAGAGACAAGGAGATTACATAATTGATGCAGTGCTCCGAGACTTTAATTATTAAAGAAAGCGGAAGCTCATGATATGATTAAATCATTTGAAATAAGTTTCAACGAATTAGTCATATATTGGATACGATCCAAGATGATCATTCAGTCATACGATGACAATTAATTCAAACGTTGAATAAGAATGACCACATCTAATTTTGGAAAGGTTGTTTTCAAAATTGTAAGATTTAAGTATCGACTTAATTCTATCATTGCTTAAAGGTTAATTAGATAGTCAATGTTTTGAATACGATTCGAAAGGTTAAATGAACTATTTAATAAACTTTAGATTTTCTTTATGAAAGGAAATTAAGGACATGGCTCTTGTGATCTTTCTTAAGTCTTATGAAGACTACAATAAGGAACATTTTTCAAGTGCTTAAAGGATTGAAAGAAAAGTTAGGGCATGTGCTTAAATAGAGAGCTTATCGAAGTCTCTATTCTAAGCAAGTCCGTTGAGATAAATCTATCTAAGTTCAAGTCGACTCTTAGATATATGATATATTACGAGTGTGATTAAATTAGAAAGATTAAATACAGATATGGAAGGTGAAACAAATGTTGTAATACTTACCATATTCCTGATCTAGTAAACCGATAAAGGAACTAAATAAATGTTATTATGTTCGGTTCTTATGAAGAACGTACTTTCAGTTATCCGTCAGGATTTGAGAGACATATTCAATTGTAAAGAATAAATGTTATTCCGATAAAGTTGGAAGGTCACTGAATCTAACATACTAGATTGATGTCACTATATAGTTGATATATGTGATAAGATCTCAACTAAATATTTGTGTGGTTGTTATCCTTAATATTTGTGGTTGTTCTGGACATAGTCTCTCTGGGAGGGAAGTGTGTAATTAAACGTCATTCTGATGATGTTGAACCATATGATTATGAATCATGTGGGTAATACGTATCTTATCCAAAGAGGACTAAAATACCCTTTTTCGAAAAGGTTGTAAAATCTAGAAAAATTGTCTAAAGCCTAAACATACCGATGTTTGTTGGCTTATGACAATTAATGCTACAAATAATTGTTTGTTAATCTCTATAACTATTGTTAGAAATAGTCAAGTGTACTTATTGAAATACGACAATTGGAAAGCCAGAAAGCTCGAGCTAAATACGAATATGAGGTCGACGAGCTACTTAGGAATTAATATTCAATCGGATTGAAGTAATTAATACACGAAGGGTGTTTCAAGTAAGTCGTGCGAAAAGGAATAAGATTCTCCTTCAAGGATACCATCTTTGGGATACGCAATTGGATTGTGTTCCCAAAATGGAAACAACACTTTATATGATAAAGGTGTGACGCAAGCCATGCGATGTATCCCTTACCCGTTTCGGGTAAGTGCCCTTATACTTAACCTAGTTCCAAAGAATAAAGGTTGAATAAATTCCATATTAGATATGGAAGATGATAATGTCGAATCTATCTTAACCGATGATTTGAAGTTGTCATAGGCAAAGTCAGAAAGGCTTGGAGCCTAGTACGACATATGCAACTTTGTGGAATATCTTAGCTAGCACGCTGGATATTATTTACTTGTCCGCGGAGCAAAATGTTTGTCTCCAAACATGCTGTCTTCTAAAGGAAGTGTTTCTTCCAAAAGAAACAGTGGGAGTGAATCGTATCTCAAAAGAGTTTGAGAACCACAAAGATACATTCGACCAATGGAACGTGAGCAGACGCCACATAACGATGAGGTGTAGAACACTGCTCAGTGCACACAAAAGTTCTTTACGTCTGTAGATAACCTCAAGCCTGAAAGGGCTGCAGGTACGTTCATCTTGAAGAATGAATATCTCACGACTCATGAAGGAATGTTTAAAAGGCAAGATTGAGAGATATGGCCAGGAGCCATAATATCTGAATTAGATTCCATCAGTGACAACCAGGTTATGAACCTAGTCTGTCTTACCTTGAGGGAATGTCCCTGTAAGGCTGAGCCTAGTTCTATTTAGATTGTGCTTGTTATAACTTTGTATCACGACTATATGATAGTGTTGAAGACGTTGGGCAGACAGCTCGATGTTCATAGACAATAACATGATATGTAAGCCCACGAGATCCATTTATGGACTCAAACAAGTTTCTCCAGACAATTTCTTTGTTTGATAATCAAAGGAGTTTGATTTAGTCAAAAGAAGGATATGCCTAATGTGCAAGTTGGATAGTGGGAGTGTGTTACGATTTTTGAGTAAGGTATTATATATCTCTCTCGGGAGTTAATACCCCATGTCACAGTCAATTAATGTTTGGTAATTCAAGATCTTTACGAAAGCACTTGGATTAGCAGTTCTTATTTTTAGAAATGAGAATCTATAGCGATAGATTTTATCTTTGTTAGATTATAGTTTACTATATATATGTGATGCTAAAAGAAGTTTAGCATAGATCGCGAGATCTATCTATGTTAGGACGTTGGTCCTAAAGACAAGGTGAAAGATGATGCTTATGGAAGGTTTCCTTCACTCTCTGCGATAGGAACCATCTTATAGGTAATGCCGGATGTTCATAGTCCATGAATAGTCATGAGCAAGTATGAAAGTAAATCTGGTGAATGTCGAGAATATCCTTAAACAAGTTAAGGAAAGTTTCTAGTTTATTGAAACTTGGAAATAAATAAACGTAGATATCTGAGGCGTATATCCCAGAGCCTTATGAAGGTGAGTGGGAGCTCTTGTGCAGGTTTGCGATCACTTTGATCAAGTGATACAATTGAGTGAAATGTTCTCGTGATGGGTCATTGTAAACTCTACAACTTAGCCAAAACACAAGAGTGCCTTAGAGGCGGCGGGAGGCGATACATGGATCTAGAAGGTTCATTCATGAACCTTATACGGTTCTTCCACCTCTTCTATATAGCTGATATAGTAAGTGGATTCATTGCTTGAAGCAAGGACCAGGGTCTCGTCAGAGATTCATGTGTGTGTTGAGGCGGTTCCTTTGACTTGATCATATGGAACATGATATGAAGATAGTCTGAGTCCCCACGGATAGCGATCCGTTTATGGCTAGGGCTGGTTGCGAGTATTGCATGAGATTCTTGTGTTTCAACTTGGTCTTGTGTGTGTGCTAGTGATTGGTTTTAGGCCAAGTGGGAGATTGTTGGAATAGTGTCCTAAACCCAATCGGGTTGGACCGGATCCGACCGGGTCGGATCATTTCTACTATTTCTTTATGTTTGTACATATATTAAATGGCTTTTATGTTGTCATATATCTGTTCTTTTAAAGAACCAATTATGAATTGTTATATGATAACGTCCTTAGTATTAAACTGTGATAGAGAAACCATGATAGGCGATTTTGGTTGATGAGATCTCTAATCACGTTAATAAGTTTGATACTTAAATGTCTCTAGGCTGATGTACTATTAAACAGGACATTGATAGTATAAACAGACTAGCACGTATTAGATGTCTTACTGTCTTTAGGGCGGTGGATAGATCTCGCTCTATCGAAGTGTAGAGACACTTGGGTATGACGTGGGCGTGTATTAGAGAATGCGTGCGTTAGGTGACCCACTTACACGAGATAAGTGTCACACTATGTGTGGCGGTTGTGTAATTATCCTTTTGACCGAGTCTTCATGGCATCACGGTGTGGATTGTCATGCTTTGACACTATTGAGGTTTCCCACAGCCATGGGGCGATCATGCGGTAGTGATTGGGTATGATCTTGAAGCATCACGGAGTATACATGATTGGTCGTCCGGGAATCGCGTATCCTATGATTGGGATCGAATATCCGAAATGGCCTTCTTATAAGGAATGTCTTACTCTCGTGAATCTTTGCAAAGTGGGAGTAAATGAGTTACTTCCGAGAGAGCTTGATATCCGGATTATAAGATACGGTCGTTGATGTTTTGACACTCGACTAACGACCGTATGGATATTATTACAATGATAGGATTGTAAGTTACACGGTAATCTGTTTCACATGAAAGGTAGTAGTCATTGCATTTGACTCTTCCGATGATTGGGGTCACGGTGTGTTGCTGTGACGCTATCCCGTGATCGTTAGGCATGAAGGGCATTTTAAGTAATTTGCACTTTGTGTCTACGGCCAACATATTCGAAGCCTATCGGGTCACACACATATGAACATCTAGCCGGATTAAAATGTGGTTATAAATGATAACCAAATAAGGAAAGTTTATCTCACGACTATAAATGTTATAGTGGTAAATTAATATGGTGGTATTTATTTATTATGAATAAATTAAATACAAGATATTAATTATGATGATTAATTAAATATGTATATTGATACATATGATTTTCGAAATTAATGATATATGATATACATGGATTTTGCAAATTAATTAATCATAGTATTATATTATTAATTAAATATATATGTCCAAAATTTGTGTGTGTATAACACACGTGAATTGGATCATAAAGTGGCGCATGTTTTTTTGTGTATTGGATACATTTGGTTTGTGCAATTTAATTAATAAGATTACCATAATATTAATATTAGATATTAATAGATTTTGAAAAATAGATTTATGGTAATAAGATAAATATAGTCAATATTAGATATTGACAATATCTTGGAAATATTCAATATGAGATATTGACAATATCCTAGATTTATTTAATATGAGATATTATAATAAATGAGATAAATCAATCAAATATATTTTCCTTATTTTATTGGGAAAATGTTTTCTTCTCCTCCACTCTAGAAGATGGCGCCACCTACACTATAAATAAGAGGTGGGTGTCAAGCTCTTTTAATACAACACAATTCCAAGAACAAATAGTTCTTGTGTAAAATATAGAAACATCATATTGAGAGTTGGAGAGAGGGAAAAAGGCCGATCTAGCAACCGGAGTTTTCCAATAGCAATCCATGATGGGATTCCGCGGGTCGTTCGTGTGGACTAGCAGTAGAGGCCGAACACTTGGGCGGCTCTATCTCGAAACTACTCTCCTGGGCCGGTCAAAGCGTCGATCTTATAGATCAACCAAGGTAACCACCGTCTACTACTTGTTTGTTTGTTGCTTAAACGAAGTCGATCTTGGGTCGATAGGAAATAAATTTTTGAATTCCGCTGCGTTCCCGCGTAGATTTCCTAACACTTTTGTACATCACAATTCCAAGAGTTCATAATTCTTATGAAAAATAGAGAGCTTCTTCTAGAGAGTTTTTGAGAGAGAGAAAAAGTCAGTCTAGCAACCGGATTTTTCTAGTAGCTATCTAAGGAGGATTCCGGCTTGGTGCTCGTGTGGATATTGATAAAGGCCGGACATGTGGACGGCTGTGCGCACTACTGCTCTCACTAGACGGTCATAGCGTCGATTTTTTAGATCAAGCGAGGTAATCAACGTCTACTAACTTAACGTGTTAATTGTATTAAATGAAGTCGATATTAGGATCGGAAATCAAATTTTAAATTCTGTTGCGTTAAACTAGTTGATTTTCTAACAGTGGTATTGGAGATAGTTTCGAACTTAAGCAATAAGCACTAACTAAATTGCGTAATTAATAGATGCAAGATATAGATTCTCAAAAAGAAAAAAAAAGGCGGCGTTGGGTTTTGGGGGGTTGGGCCGAAGCGGAGGCTCCCGCTGCCGCCGGAGACAGCGGCCCTGGGGCTGCTGGTGTCAGCCGGGCATTTGCGGTGGACCCCGATTTTCCTTTTTTTGTTTTGTGAATTTTTATAGTGCATTGATGTCTCTTTTGTCTAGTTAAAGCATTGTGGCTAACCAATTGTTCAAATAGTTTGGACACTTGGGAAGCCACAGTTAACCTAGGCATTTCCAAATTTTGTTTGGAATAAGACGAGGCCCTTTCCAAAATATTTGATTTTGGGAAGGGCATTTTGGGATGGGCCCTGACCTAGTCCATTTTCAAAATATTTGATTTTGGAAAAGGAACATATGGGTGACTTTTGATTTTGGAAACCAAAGACATCTATTTTGATTAGGAATCAAAAAGAAAAGTAATCAAAGAGACATAATTTTAATTTTGATTTAAATTTGAATAGTTCTGATTTATTAAAATTAAAATTAAAATTAAAATTGTTTAAAATTAATAGTTAATTTTTTTCCGATTAAAATCATTTAATTATTTAAAAGTTAATTGATTATTTGATTTGATAAAATAAGACACAAGTAGTTAAATTTTAATTTGTCTTTTTTCATAAAATATTATTGTATGGATTAGATGATGTGTAGATATAATATGATTATATGAACCCCGATTGATTATTGACTTGACCAATAAGATAAATGTGTGTGATTTATTTTTGTCGGCTTTTCAAAATTGTCCTAGGCCATTATGAAGAACATGACCTAGTTTATTTTGTGTATTAATCCCATTCCCGTTAGCCCTCCCCCCCACCCCCACCCCCACCCCCCGTGTGCGGCGGGTGTATAAATTTATTAGATAGATTTTATGTAACAAGAATGGAGCAGAAGACGGAGACCAAAGAAAGACGAATAAAGATCCCATTGGAGATGACGCGTTAAAGATTCTATTGGTGGTTGCAGCTACCCTTAGATTGTGACCTACGGTTTCGTCATTATGTATTCAAAACCGCACTTAGAAAAAGTCCGTCATACCGGTTATTTTTGTGCGCGGAATGGTTTATGTTTCACTTTATGTTGATAACGTAAAAATATGCACGTATAGATGAGATCGTGATTAAATTAATTATGTGAATTAAATATTAATTAAGAGAATTAATTAAAATACTCCCATAACAAAAATCAAGTCGATAATTAGTCTCCAATATTATAGAGACGGTGAATAGACTTTGTTCGGATCCAACTAATCAGCCCTCGTCGGGAGTTGACCTACCTCGGGTATATCGTCATTATTAAGAAATGATCGTATGATATCTCGCAAATATTAGGTTATGACTTGACTAGAATCTTGTGGTGATTGGCCCTTGTTAGGACCGTCGGATTTTAGAGACAAGAAGTTGTCTACCACATAGAGATGTGAATTGTCAAAGAGTTGACTAGTCAACCACTGGGAGTCGCTTGAGACGCGACCGGTAGGTGTACCTACCTTTTGAAATTGTCTCGGTTGATCGGCCCTCGTCGGGAATCGAGATAACTAAATTGGGTCCCAACCACTAAAGAATTAATAAAAAAATTAAAGCCAATTAGGAGTACAGTATAACCTCGATAAAGAATGTTCGATAAATGAATAACCTCGCTAAATGAATAATTTTCTCCGGTCCCGACTTGGGCAAAGAGGCTAAATGAATAACTCGCTATATGCATTAACGAATAAAATATTTTGAGTCCTTAAAATCCCTATGTAAACATAAATGAATAATCGCTAAATTCCATATATATATATATATATATATATATATATATATATATATACACTAATAAACGAAAATATTTCATCCATGTTCATATAAGAAGTCATTTCTTCTCAAGAAAATGCATCTAAATTGCTTGTTTTTTCCTTCCACCAAAATGCATCACATTCTTAATTTTTTGTAATGCATGCACAACTTCTGGAATATTTTGCTCGTGTTGTAGCAAGTAATTTTGTATGGTGACTACTGCTTGAAAGGCCTCTTTTGATTACACATTTGGTATGATGCTACTTTCATCTGGTTCAGGATCATTCTCATCATTTGGTACGGTCTCAATAATTTTTTCGTCTGTAGGAAATTCATAACTGAATCATTCTCGTCGGTTAAAGTTGTTTTTGTTATTGGTTTTGACTGATGATGGGAAGCCATTAAATTGAAGATTAAGAAATATACAGTAGTATGGATTCTTTATTAAACTAAGATTTTAGAACTATATATAGTTTGTGGGGTGAGTTAAGTATATTTTTTTAGACTCTAAGTATTCCATACACATAATCTTATTAGTAGTCTTAATACATAATACATTGTACTTAGTCCACACGTATAGTGCATCCTAATCTAGAGTCTAAAGAAAATGAATGTAATTAAGCTTTAATAAGAATTTTGACCATTACCTTCTAGGTACATTTGTATATTAAATGTTAAAATACTACTCATAAGAAAAAAAATGTAAAAATACTATCTAAATGAACATATATTCATTTATGGATAAATGAATATATATTCATTTATCGATAAATAAATAACCTCGCTAAACGAATATTTTTTTCTAGTCTCGAGGGTATTTATTTATCGAGGTTCTAGTGTTCTACTGTAGTTGGCTAGTGGGAGCAAAACCAAGATAAATTTTAAGTGCAAAATTTTGGTTTTGTATGCATGAACTTTTACTTATACTATCTTTACTTTATTGTTGTAAAAATGTCGAACAAATTGAACCTTCGTTTTATCATTGATAACAAGCTTGACGAAACAAACTTTCTCGACTGGGAAAGAAATCTCAAAATCGTTATGAGGCATGAAAACATTGGCTATGTTTTGGAAACACCCTTAACTGAGGAACCTGAAGATGCTACTAATGAGGAATCAATTGAGAAGCATAAGAAGCACTGTTCAGACAATGTTGAGGCTAATTGCATCATGCTTGCTTCTATAACACCAGAACTTCAGAAACAACATGAGTCAATGGATGCTTACACCATCATTGGTCACCTGAAGGAGCTCTGTGCTTCTCAGTCTCGCACATAGAGGTACGAGGTCGGAAGGCCTTTTTTGGTTGCAAGATGGCTCCAGGTACTCCAGTTGAGTCGCATGTGCTGAAGATGATCGGATAGATAGAGAGGCTTGAGAAGCTGGGCCATCAAATGGGCCGTGAGTTAAGTATTGACTTGATTATGCAATCTCTACCGGACTCTTACTCGCAGTTTGTGTTGAACTATCACATGAACAAGATTGATTGCTCCCTTGCGGAGTTATTGAACATGCTCAAGACTGCTGAGGGTACTGTTGGCAAGGGTAAGCTAGTGTTGCTTATGACTTCTTCCAAGGGCAAGAAAAAGGTGTTAGGAAATCTAAGCGGGAACGCAGCGGAATTCAAACTTTTATTTCCTTTTAACCGGGATCGAATTCGTTTAAGCAACAAACATAATAAGTTTGTAGACGGAGGTTACCTTGCTTGATCTAAAAGATCAACGCATTGACCGTCTAAGGAGAGTAGTGGTGCGCGGAGCCGCCCAAGCGTTCGGCCTCTACCACTAGTCCACACAAACAACCCGCCGGAATCAACCATTGGATTGCTACTAGAAAAATCCGGTTGCTAGACGACCTTTTCTCTCTCTCAAATCTCTCTCTAAGAAGCTCTTTATTTTTCACAAGAATTATTAGTCTCTTGGAATTGTGATGTACAAAAGAGCTAGTCAACCCCTCTCTTTTATAGAGGAAGTGGTGCCTCATTATAGCTCCCAATCTGATTGGGAAAAGTTTCAGATAGATTGAGGAGTGAGAAAACTTTTTCCTAATAAAATATGGAAAGTATCTTTGATTAGATTATCTCATTTAATTTAATATATCATATTAAATATTTCTAAGATATTTGTCAATATCTAATATTGACTATGTTTATCTTATTACCATAAGTATATTTTCCATAAATCAATTAATATCTAATATTAATATATGGTAATATCATTTGTTAGGAACATTTTATTATGTTTTGATGATGGCTATACTAGATGTTATAGCAAGCCCGAAATATGTTAGAATTATCTGTATAAGTCTTTACTTAGAGTCTGACATGTTGTATAAGTTGAGTCAGACAAGTATTGTACTAGTTGGTAGGATGGCAAAGTAAAAACAGAAATCCGGCAGAGTGAAGCCAGCCAAGTACCAACAGAGAAGCATGAAGACATCATGGTCTGACTTATAACCATGGAAGTCTGTGATGACCTTGGATAAGTCTAAGTTATAATTCAAATGATGAAATACAGTGTCAAATATGGTGTACACTGATCTCACCCGAATTAAGGATCAGTGCAGTACACGAAGTACATAAAAGATCAAGGAAGATGACAATACAGTAAACCGGTTGAGTGAACTGACTATCGGTTGAGTAATAATAATGCAGTGAAGAAGGAACCAAACAGCCAAGTCAGAATGATCACTTAACCGTTCAAGGAACAGCCAAGTAAACTTTACCTGTTCAGATTTCATACTATGAAGATCAAGCATTAAATGCACAATAAATCGAGGATCAATCAAGGACGGATTTTCTGCTAGACGTTTGAGAAAGAAATCCGATCACTGAAATAAAAAAGAATATAATTAAGGGGGAATCAAGAATTGAATCAAGGATTATTCTCCACATTAAATAGCCAACGGACGAAATTCAATTCAAGGATTATCAAGGCTATAAAAAGAAGGCATTGACAGAAAAGACATATAATATAAGAAGAGACGACGGAATTTGATAAGAAACAAGCTGAAACGCTGTCAATTTAAAAAGCCTTATATCTACACTTAAAGGAAATATCTAGAGATCAACTTAGAAAATAGAACTCAAATTCCACATCAAGCACTGAGATTGATCATAAGTTTGTGAATCCAATTCACATCAACTGAAGCAATTGAATCAGAGGAATCTGAGAAGGAGTTGCAACCTTTGTGATAGCTGCTGAAAGATTTATTCTGAGCAGTGATAGAGACTGAGTCACTGAAGCTTTTGAAGCCAATAAGTGTTAGTCTTGCAGATGTGAAGCTTGTGTAGCCAAGGACAATCGTGCTATTATATCTGTGAAAACAATAGTGAATTCCTCCAATCATCACATGAGAAGAGTGGATTAAGGGATTACACCACCCAAAACCACTATAGACCTTTGTGTCTATTTACTTTCAGCAATTTACTTTACATCACTTTATTTCATTGCATACTATATCTGTGATAGCATAATCTACTTTGAACCAGCATTTAAAGAAGGGACTTATCCATTGCCCAAAAGCTTTTAAATATAAGAAAAGTTTTTGAAACTCCACTATAGTCATTCACCCCCCCTCTGAATATAGTTTTACCCTTCTCTGGGACCAACAATTGATATCAGAGCAATGTTCCTAGTATCAGAACCTGTTCGGATCTAATTTCTGGTAACAAGGAGATCACATACTTTCAAAGTAGTTTTCAAATTTGTGCTTTCTATATATATATCTCTTATTTGTACTTATGGATTCCTTAAATTTTATGTCAAAGGTACCTATATTCAATGTTAATAATTTTGATGAATACAAAATAAGGATGTTGTCTCATCTTGCAGCCACTCATGAGGAAATGCTGGATGTAATTAATGATGGCCCAATCAAGATCACAACTGTGGTGACCACAGGAGCAGATCAAGGGAAAAGAAATAGACAAACTCAAGGAGGATTGGACCAAGGATTACAGAAGAAGAGCAATATAGATTTTGTTGCAAAAGATATGATTTTGAAGACTCTGGACAGCAACATGTTCATAAGGATCAAAGATTTCAAAACAGCAAAAGAGATGTGGGACAAATTGGCACTGATCAATGAAGGATCAGAAGCAGTCAAGGAAAATAAATTATCTGTTGCAAAACATAAATTTGAGAACTTTAAAATGAAGACTGGTGAATCCATTGATCAGATGGATAATAGATTTTCAAGCATCATCTGCGAACTGCAACAACTTGGACATATATACCCTTAGAAGGAAGCTTGTCTGAAGATATTGAGAGGTCTACCTGAAAGATGAAAGATTATCACATCAGTGCTTAGAGGAACAACAAACCTTGCAAACACTGACACTTTGACTCTGATGTCTTATTTAAAGGCTCATGAATTTGAGTTGAACGGTGATGACAAAGGCACACCAAAGAGAGGCACACAAGGCCGGTCTCGGGTTGCACCCCAAAGAAAGAAAAACAGCTAACTCAAGTAGCAAAGAGACACATG
This sequence comes from Gentiana macrophylla, assembly GCA_026214975.1. Lineage (NCBI taxonomy): Eukaryota > Viridiplantae > Streptophyta > Magnoliopsida > Gentianales > Gentianaceae > Gentiana > Gentiana macrophylla. The sequence continues at coordinate 51,975 of JAOBSW010000921.1, read as the reverse complement.
AGCTGAAAGAACAGGTAGCTTTACTGATCAAATGTTTTGACAGGTTTAGCAAGAAGAAGCAATTTAAAGGAGGTTCATCTTCAAACAAGAAGTCAAGCTCAAGCAAAGACATGTAGAAAAATGATGATGAATACAGATGCTTCAACAGTAAGAAGAAAGGTCATTTCAAGGCTGATTGTCCTGAAGAAAAAGACAAAGATGAGGATAAGAAAAAGTACAAGACAAATGAAAAGAGAAAGAGCAATAAGGCACTCAAAGGTGAAACTAGTAGTGAAAAGAATGAAGAATAATCTGAAAATGATTCTGATGATAATGAAGTTGACAGCTCAGATAATGAAAAGGCTTACTTATGCCTTATGGCTAAAGAATCAAATGAAACTGAGGTAATATCTAGCTCATACTCATTATCTAGTGCATCCATATCTGACACTACACAATCTTCTATTCTCCTCTTAGATTCTGTGTTATTAACTGGTATGGATATTTTCTCAGCTGGTCTTTCAACATCAGATGGGTGATCATCTGCTGCTTGTTGATCAACTGAGTAAATTTCCTTACTAGTTTGTTCAGCTTTCATTTCATCCAGTTTCTTTAATCTTTCATTTTCCTTTCTCAGAATCTCACATTCTTGTTTCAGAATTTCATGATTTACTTGAATTTCTTCAAATTGCTCATGAGATTTTGAATTAGATTATTGAGTTACACAAGCATTTACATGAAATTTGGCAATCATTATTTCATGAAGGGCCTTCTAAACTCCAAGAGTTTAATCACATTTACCCATTATTCATGCATAAATTAAAATCTCAAGATTTTATACACTTATTAACATTCATTAGACTAGTGATTATAACACACAAATAAATTAGAATCTCAAGATTTTATACACTTATTAACAATATTCATTAGACTAGTGATTGTAACACACAAATATTAAAATGATCCAGGGCAATTTATGACTTGGAAATATCATATCAATAGAAATTAATGAAAGTATTGATAAATCCTATATTTGTAGGAGAAACTATCCTTTTAAAAATCACATTCCGCTCCTTCTATTTTTTATGTCAACAAAAGAAGCTCTTGTAATCTGTACAGTTAAATGAGGATTCTTGAGTGCAAAAACATCGAATCGCGGCGAGAAAACGACATCTTCCATGTTCTTAACAATGAAATTGATTGCAGTTTCCTTCAAAGCTTGATTGGAGCAAGTATCTGCTATTTCGAGTATATCAAGCACATTTGATGAGCTAATTGAACCGAGCATTTGATGCTCGTAGCGTGTTGAAGAAATGTGATTTCATATTTATCAGCTGCAATTGAAAGTGAGTAAACATGCTTTTCCATTTTGATTTAGGCAAATCTCCTGTATATAGAAACTCGAGAAAGGCCTCGAGTTCTTCGTGGTTTAGTTCTTCCAAAGTTATGGTATCTTCTGCGGTGCTTTGCATTTATCCGAATCGAGCATGTTCTTAAAGATTTCTGACCGTGCTGCCTGCAATACCGGTCGGAATTTGTCAGGTTTTTTGTTTTTCAAACTTGAGTTTGTATATTCGGTTTTGAATAACTCGATCATTATGGGTAAAATTAAAAATAAAAATCAGCTGTTCAAGATACGTCATATATATAAGTACATAGGAATCTATTATTTAAAAGTGGGTCATGCTCCAGAACCTACGAAATGTCGATTATTGGTTTGAGCCGATTTTTAATAAAAGTCGATCTTCTTTGCAATAATTTGGTGCAAATAAAGACCTGCACAAGTAAACAAAAGAACCGAAGTGGGTCGTTTTACCAGTAGTGCTTTGTGAGCGGGTATGGAGGGTCCGTTACTTCCGGGTTGAACCATGATATCTGCATGAATCCGGTCTTTTAATGCTGCAACAAATCCACCTAAAAACCTTAATTTTCCATTCAATTCCTCCTCAGTTTCCTTCATTTCTTTCACCCATTTCAACGCATTTGCGAATCCCTGACACAATAGACAAAGAATGAAAATCCTTTTTAATTTAAATTTATAAATTTTACCCCTACTTGTACTCCTTCAAAAAATTGTAAAATTTATAATATGGTCATTAATGATGAACCATTCATGACATTAATTTTCGTTACTAATTATCTGGTGCGTATTTGTGTCGGTTATACAGGACACACTACTCGACAAAACTATTCATGAATCATATTTATCGAAGTGTAAGTTTGATGTGATGTCACTGTATAACGTCTGAGCTATTTCAGGGAATTTAATGATACGAATTGAAAATTTGTCGTAATGTCTGAATTACTTAAGTATAATGTTACGTATTATAGTTGTCAATACGAATAGGGATCAATATATAAAAATAAGGGAGTCGGGACACATATAAAATGTGTATATAAAAAAATTTACACTGTTTTTAGCGGGTCGGGTGACCCTTTTTCTCCTGCATGGAGCCGCCCCTGATACCGTACCGAACAAATCACCATAACCGGCTTTAGGTGGACATTAGATCAAATTAGTAATTAAAAGATGAAAAAAAAAAAAACATACCTTAGAGGGATTTGCAGAAGAAACAGAGGAAATAGTAATCTGTTTGATATTATCCAATCCTTTTCATTAGTATCAGTTTTATTGGTTAATGTAATTAAGCTTCTTGCTCCTTCATAGCAGGCGGCGCAAATGGTGTTTCGTGGTGGCCGGAAAAGTAAAGGCATGGCGCTGCATATTGAACAATCCATCTTCTTCTTCTTCCTTCTTCTTTTATTTCCCTCAGCCGTCCCTCTGCATCTAAAAATACGTTTTTTTAAAAAAAAAAAATGAATAGAGAGAAAATAGTGAAAGAGGAGACGATGAAACTTAAAAGGAAGAGAGACCAGACCACCTTTCTTTTTTAAACTCTACTTTAGCTTTTTGTTTCACTTTTTTAATCATGTTAAAAGAGCACCCATAATAATTAATTAAATTAAATCATCTTAATTTATACAAGACCAATCAACACATATATTCTTGTCTATGCCAATGATGTCAACATATAGGGGATATGCGAATGTTATTGTCAAAGCAATTTTGTAAATAGAAGAAAAATTACTCCGACAATAACACAGTACTCCAACGCACGCGCGACGCACGAAGCACGCATGACCACTGCGCGATGCACGCGTGACGCATTAGTGACGCACGAGACACCCATGCGTTGAGACATATTTTGTCAAATTTTTTTAATTTTCAGGCATAGTTTCTTAAGTTTCCCTATTATACATCCATTATAGATATTATAAATGGAAATATTACTGTAATAACCATTGATGTGTCATAATATTTCTATATACATTTACGCATATTGACACATATATATGGAATGAATATTTATGTTATTTCGAAACGTTTATTCACTCTCTTTTAAGAATGAACAAGCATATATGATATATGATTGAGGTAAATAATATTTTATTTTTTCTCGTGCATTGCACGATGTTTTACTATTTACGACCGGTCAATGACATTCCAATGAGAAAAACGTTGACAATTTTTCTTACTTTACAACTATAAAATCTATTTTTTTTTCCCATCCATTGCCGTGTATTTTTGTTGAAAAATTCATTAACTTTATACCATTTTTTAAAAATGACGGTTGAGATTCCGTTATTTAAGCTCAATATATATAAGCTTTAAAAAAATAGCTCAATATATATATTGGATTAATTTAAGGGACTATCTTTTCACACAAATGTTATTTTACACTTACCAAGAAATGAAAGTGGGTTTCGTTTGGATATTCCACACGCGCGCCATTCGACCGTAAATGAGTCGGAAAATATATAATATTACGGCCAATTTATGGTCAATTCATTCACGCGACCATTCTTCGACCTCAATCGAGTGAATACGATCATTATCTTGATTTTATTCTAGTCGAATTTTTGAATGTTTTAATACTTTCAATCACCGGTCGAAAAGACATTACGACTAAAATTGAGTACAAAAAACTTTTAATATTACATCAAAATTCATTCGAGAATCAATAGTGGTGCTCTCTTATATTTGTTGTTATCACGACCCAATTACAGTGCGAATGTGTAGAGTATTCGACTCAATATTGGTCGAGAATGATGCTCGACTATATGTATGAGTTTGGAAAACCTCAAACATTCTACCTAAAATATGGTCGAATCAACCAGGTGTGGACTTCTCAACACGTATATTACACCATATATTCGATATGGATATCATGTGTCGTATTACGACCAAACTTTGGTCGAGAATGAGCCTTGTAGCGTAAATATAAAAAATAAGGGCGAAATTGGGAAAAAAATTCTGTGTGGTAAGATAAAAATTTGTGTGAAAAGATATTCCCTAATTTAATTGTGTGGATTAGGTAGACAACTAAACTGACATAGGGGTATTGTGTTTTTAAATGGAAGTTCATTTTATTAAACTACAATTTGGTCATTTAATAAACAAAAAGATTCTTCAAAGTTTTGGAAGTGGAAAGCGACTTTCCAACCTTACAAACAGCAAAAATGTGGTAAGGCGGGCACGTCTATATTTGGTTTTTCTAATAATTAAAGCTATATCATCATTATAAACAAACCTCTATTTTTTTAGAAAATGAAAATGATATTGCAACACCTCGAACTTTAGCAGTATATCGACGTTATTTGAGGCAACATGGATCCAATAGCCTTGTCATGACCCGATTAGATTAGAGCAGATGCACGCCATAACGGGAGGGGGCTAAATCCTCCATTGAAATCCGAAATTTGTTATTTTTGTACTGAAATGATGTAAATTTTTGCTTTTAAAATATTAAAATATCATTGATGCACCAGTAGATCATCATTATATCGTCGGTGCCTGCATTGAGGAAATTTTCTGATTTTTTTACTGCCAATCGGAGGATTTTCCTACTACCATTTCTTATGATGTGCATTTAGTTTCATCTGATATCAACTGTAACGTCTTAAAATATATGTCTAGCGGCGGTGAAATTTTAAAATACAACCGTTGTAGGAAGGTTATCTAGAAGTGGCGTCATTCTGAACCACACATTTCTAACATCTCACCATGCGATAAAAGTGTATTATGTGAAAGAGAGTAAAAATGAGAGGCTCATGTGTATCACTTTGTGATAACTCTCTTCTGAACAGATTCTGTAATAAAATCACTCTGTGCGGCGTTGCTTGAGACATTATGAATTTAGTAACTAATTAGGTTTATTGTCATCGTTTGACGTAATGGTTAATATCCTTTATCTATCAACCTTATGTCGGGATGATGTTTCACAATATGGTAGTAATGAAATATAGGGACGATATCATCTTCCTTTATTAAAAAAAATATTTATATATATAATACGGCTGTTTAGTATTATTTCCCCATGTTTCTCAAAAACAAAAAACTTTAAAAAAGTATTATTTCCCCATTGGCGAAAATCTCAACTTTTAATCGGTTAATGAGTCATTTTCCATGGATGTTAAAAAATGGAAATCAAATCCGGATACAGGGGTTTTTTTTTAAAAAAAAAATGGAAATCAAATCGTAACTCAATCGTTAGAGAAAAAGAAAAGAAAATCAAACCATTAATGATATTATCTTTTTAATGATAATGTTTTCACTATTAAATGATTAGTCAAAAAAATGGAAGGATACGGCCGTTTTTGTTCTTATTATTGGTTTTGATTGACCATTATTTTGATTAATTTGAGTCCATTATTGAACCTAAGTTCCCCAAATAGACATTGAAGGCTAAACATGTGTCTAGTAAAGATGATGTTAAAGTATAGATTATTGTGTTCCTAATGGTGGAGTAATTATCCGATAAATGAATTCACACAATTGGTTGAGATCAAGAGAAGATACTTAGGTAGGAAAAGTGGTAATGAGACCACTTAGTAAAACTGACTAGAGATGTGTTTCGTTTTTTAATCGGGTACACTAATTTAGGTTAGGCCACCCAATTAGTGTAATGCATAATCGCTCTTCTAGATCTAATGTAATCGATTAAGTGGTTGGAAGAATGTACGGTGGTTGACATATATGCGAGAGCGGGCAATCATTAAATCAGGGTTTCACACAAATAAATCATCACAAAGTCATTAATGGATGGTTGGTATATATAAAGTTTGCACTTATTCCCATGATACCTCATAAAATACTTTATCGAGCTTTACATTCTCCTGACTATGCTTTATCTATCTTGATTCTAAACCAGTAAAATTTTCAATGCTAAGTTGGTTTAGTTTGAACATGTACAATCTCAAATTATGGTTTATTAGACTAAAGAGAAGCTTTATTAATTGGTACTTAGCCTCACATCCTCACATAGCATAGGATACGGCATTGTTCACCTATCTAGGCTACAACTCGATCACCCGATGCACCTGTCAATAATATTGAACTCTTATAAAAAGGCTTATCTAGGGCTGTAAATGAACCTAAGTATTCGATTCGATCCGGAGTATTCGGCTAGAAAAAGCTCGATTCGGGCTCGTTTAGTGGGTTCGAACTTGAGCGAACCTTACAAATTAGATATTCGGTGGTCGAGCGAACATGTTCGAACATGTTCGGTTCGGATATCATAAATTCATATACGATTCGAGCCGAACATGTTTTTTAAAACCGAGCGAACATGTTACGATTTTTAAAACCCGATTCGAGCCGAACATGTTCGAATGGTTCGACATGTTCGAGCCGAACCGAGCAGCTTTTTCCCCAAATACCCAGGTGAACCCGAGCGAATAATGAAAATATAAGGCTCGTAATTTCAATGAACCGGCGAGCCTAAGGTTCGAACACACGAGCAGGCCAACCCTCTCAGGGGTTCGGTGAGGAACTCAGGCTCGTTCTGACTGAGAACATCACATGGTTAGGGTAAAGATTAATCTGGTGAATATATCAAAGAACATAGTTTATGAAAACTCTAGCATCTTTTAGAAATATTTTTATTATTTTACGTTTCTCCCATGAGTCTCTTACTCCTCCTTTAATACTATTTTTGTTAGACGAAGAGGTGAAAATCCTTCTTTTAAAATTATAAACATTCTTCAAAATTATAATCATTCCCACTAAAAAAAAATTATAAACATTCCACATATAAAACTTTATATATTTGGCACTATAGAAAGATAAGTGTCTAAAATGTTTTGATTTTATAGAAAACATGGGTCCTTGCATGTTACTTTGGTGTACAATGGATTGGAGGATTTGCACCACAACTTCGTTGCATTCTTGTCCTAAAGAGACGGATCACACATTATCATATGTTCGTTAATCAATGATTAAAATTTGAGATAAATTATGATCCAAGAGGTATTTGTGAGTTATACCAAATGGATAGATGTTTTCTACTAACTTGATCGGTTGCCAGTAAACATTGTTTTCCTTCATGCAAACATATTATACACCATTTTGGGGGAGACATCTCAAAAATTTTATGAAGGAAATATATGTGTAATAAACATTTGAAATACCCAAAAGCTCAAATTATCTTTCATCGAGAACTCGAAAATGATATATCCTGAAATGATTATTCAAACAAATTATTTAAAAAACATTAAATTAAAAGGCGTAAAATTTATTTTCTTGCTGTCTTTAAGCAAGATTGTAATAAGATACGCATTAGTTGGGCTGTTTGATTAGGTAATATAATAATTTTTTCTTATTTTTTTGTTGTGTTACATGGATAGATATGTATTTGATGATGTCGTGCGATATGGGATTTCACTAGATTTTTTAAACACACCTATCAAATTCATCTTTATGAGAAGCGACCAATAGGAATGAATTATTTATGAAAAATCCTTTTTTTTTTTTTTTTTTTTTTATTAATCAACATCTGCCAAACATCCGCCAAACAAGTCAACAAATGGCGGTCGCGTCATGGCGAGGCGCCCCAAGATGTCTACAAATAGCTTCACAAAGCGTGTCTGCAGTTAGAAGATCTTGGCGGGACATTTCCCACACGCCGAATAAATAAAGGGAAATCGATGAAAAACTAGATAAGAGGGTCAAGCGATCATGCAACAAACAACCCCGAGCGTAAGGTCCTCTCTTGGCCGTCGGAGAAAGCGAAACAAATGCCAAGCAATCACTCTCCACCTCTAATCGTTGAATTCCCAAGTGCCTCGCCTCCTCCAGAGCCAAGAAGATAGCCTTAAGCTCCATGTATTCCACCGGGTCCCCTGGATCAAAATGATACGCGAAGGTGTGAAGAACTGCCCCATTAGATCTCGGAAAATAACTCCCACCCCTGCTCCTGTCTCAGTAACTGACGCATCCATATTGCTTTTTATCCACTGCTCCTTTCAATCTTCTTATGAATCTCATCTTCAAAAATCTTTGTTTTGAATTTCGTTTTCCATATCTTTACACCATATACTAACTCTTGTTACCACTCTTTTATGAAATAAACTTCAAACTTTGTTATGAATTTCATTTTCCATATCTTTACGCCATATACCAAGTCTTGTTACCATTATTTTCTTATTGTTATCTGCAAAACACTTGATGAATTATCCCATTGAAGGTAACATATGATATCTCGGTTTGTCAATTATATTCTGATTTTGTCATTCCCGTATAAGACACTACAAGAATTACCAGGTAGCTCGGCATAGGAGGAATCTCCCTGAACTAATGGTCGGCCGCTTACGCTTACTCTAGAATCCTAAGTTAAGCCTCTTCCCCGATAGTCCAACATCGCCTCTATCTCAACAATTATAGGACCTAGCCTCTCATTATGGTTATTTCACTCTCAATAGCGCTATCCTCATCATTGATTTACCAAAGCGCTTCTATTGTACCGGTCTTTGGAAAAGATTGTACTCTTCCCTACCGAGACAACAGACACTCTTCAACGGATCCTCCTTGAATCAACTAGTAGATCACCTTTTATTCATACTACTAGTGAAACGCCCCTTGCGAAAACTTTTCTATAATATATTTTTTAATAATATAAGGGATGCTTAACGCCCCAGTTTTTTTTAAGTTTTCCCCAACCTATACCTTATTTTATTAAAACGAAATGTAAATGCTTTTAAGGGACGACATTGTCGTCCCAACAAATATTTTTATATAAAACAAAATATTTTTCCATAATAAATGAGTCATGTTTATAGGGACGACATTGTCGTCCCTTCAAAGACAGCCATGTCAGCAGCGTTGAAATTTCTTAGAAAAGTTCATGCCACGTCAGCATACATTTAAAGGGACGACTTTTTCTTCCCTTTAAAAGAGTCAGTTATTTAAAGGAACAGAGCATAATGAACGGCTATATAGGAACGAAATGTCGTCATTTTAATCATTTTTTGGGACGACAAGCATGTTAAAGGGACGACAAAATGTCGTCTCAAAAAACGTGTTTTGTTGTAGTGACACTTTTTACTTAATATGCGATAATTTCTAAGGGTTGTTTTAAAGCAATTGTATCTGTAATTTTTACTCTAAATACTAAACTGGCGTGTATTTTATAATGGAAAATTAGGGATAAGGGCACATTCTCAAATATTTTTAAAATATGAGACAAATTACATATTTTTTATAGGAGAAGGACAATCTGCATAATTTTATAGCGAGAAGGACAAGCAGTGAATCCCGAAAATCGGTGAATCTCCCAGTGAATCCCGAAATCGGTGAATTTTAATGATGAATTTTGACAAATGAATCCCGAAAATTAGTGAATTTCGACGATGAATTTTGAAAATTAGTGAATTTAAATGATGAATTTAAATCGATGAATTTAAATGATGAATTTGAACACAAGTGAATTTCGATAGTGAATAAATAGTTTTGTCCTTTATGCAAAAGTTTCAAAAAGCGTCCTTCTACTCAATTGATGAAATATTTCTGTCCTTCTCCCTCATTCCCCCATTTTATAATTGGTATGGTACTATGGAGTGAATGAATATGTATTTGTTTCTAGGGGCTCTGGGTTTAAAGGACAACAAATAGATAGAAAATACTCCTCCGTCTCACTTTGTTTGGGACTTATTCCTTTTTGGGGTGTCTCAAAATAAGTCCCATATCTAAAATTAGATTAAAAGTTGTCTCTTAACTACCTAAATTGCCCCTAATGGAGTCTGGTTTTTTTTTTGTTTTGTTTTTATCGTTGATTTCTAGAAGACTCATTTACTTCTCCGAGTATCAATTTTAGTGACCATTAATGAGACTGTTCATATTACCAGGAGGAGATGAAGTCTGTATTTTTTTTTAAAATTACGTATTCCCCATTACCACAGAGAGATAATCATCCACGACTTATGCCACTTTATTTAAATCTCACTTTAGCAACTCATGTAGATGATTAAAAAAAACCTTCAAAATGGATTTCATCGACAATATAAAATCAAAGGCAGACTTATCGGGAGGTGAAGTTGGATGTCTTTGAAGATAATGATGAATTTGAGTTATTTCCAGTCAAACGAGTTTGAAGACATAGAGAGTAAATGGAAGAAACTGATCCATGGCCGGGAAGATGAAGACACGGGAGCGGAATGGAAGAAACCGATGTTGTGGGCAGATGGTTGGGACGATGAAGGCATCAATGATGATTTTTCTCTGCATATTAGAAGGGATTTAAAAGAGATTACACAAGATGACATGCTGAAAGGAATAAAATTGATTGAACACCAACATTCTAATTTGTCCTCCATCTCTTGTGGTGAATCGAAAGCAGCAAATAAAAGGATGAAACTGGATATCGATTTGAATACTCCTGCTAGTACTGGTTTTGATTTAAACAAGTTTCCCGAAGATGTGGAGGAATTTTTCGAACATCAAGAGAAGCAACAAATGGTCTTACCTATGTTGAAGATATATCTTCCAAATTAGTTTTAGAAGTGAAGTGGTGTTGTGGGATCTTAGATTGAGGAAGTTGATTTAGAAAACATGAATTTTGTCATTATGTTGTCTTATATTCTGATAATTTAATTTTGTCATTCAATTGTCTTATGAATTTTCCCAATTATTATCTGCACATCTCATGTGCTAAATTTTCAGAAAAGATAAAGCCCCTTTCATCCGGATCAAATGTTGTTATCCCACAAGTTTATTTGATAAGAAGCTTGGGTATTTTTGTATGGATTGTGGCTATGCTTTGCCCTCACACCAATTGGGTGAATTGCCTGAAGAAAAACTGGATTTATTGACAAATATGATACCCGGCCTACTGTTATTCACCTTATACAGAAAGGAAAAAGAAGAACGTTAGAAAGTACCCATAATTTTAGGAAATGGTATTGGACTGATTTTGTGAAATGGTATTTGTGAATTTTTAGGAGTAATAAATATTGGACTGATTTTATACAGAAAGGGAATTGATAAAATAGAAAGGGTAAAAATGGAAAAGCTTTATCTTAGGCAAATACATTAAATGATGTTTCTTAATTTTTATGAGTTCGTATATAAAACCAAACAGTGAGGCGGAGGGAGTAGTAAACATGACATTGGGGAAAAAAAATCGTCCCTAAGGACATTCCATCATTTCATTCTCCAAAATACCCCTATTAATAGGAGTTTCTAATCCCTCTATCATTTCCCGTGAAAACGCCCGGAGTTAATTCCAATTCCATCAAATAAATCAAATTCCACAAAATCGGTAAAAATCCCATAAATCTTTGTTCAGAAATGGAGCCCACCTAAGTCGCAATTCAAGGTTACTTGATTTTGGAAGGGAGCAACAATTTGGGTTTCGCCATTTTGTTGAGCATGAAAATATTTAGAAGAGGACGAAGAAGATTTAAAAGGGGAATTCGATTTGCAGCAGTGGAAATTGGTAGATCAATTGTTTTAGGAAGAATCAACGGCCGATTTAAAGACTGCCACATAAGCCTGGGTATTTTTTTTTGTTCCATTTTGGTAAAGCGGTTTGAATTATCTATAATTTAGGTATAATGAGTATATGATACTGAGGCCATTTTTTTTTTTCTAAGTTTACATTTGGCTGAATGGTTAGCAGGTGCGAAAGATCTATTACAAAATTGTAATGTTTTTTGTCTTTTGATAAATGAATGTAGTGTTGTTTGAGATCAATTCATCAGTTAACCGTGATTCTTTAAGTTGAAAAAGAAGTGATTGTCTTCATAAAAACAGGGGTATCGTCATAGCAGTTCTTGGTTGGGTGATATAAGTGGAATTTGAATGTGTTAATTTGCTACAATCCTCTCTTTCTATAAGAACAGAGAATTTTGTGTATGTATTTTTTACGTTAGCAAACATATACCGTTTGTATTGTGATATTCCACTATGTTTATTTTCCACTTTTTCTTATGCCACTGTTTGAATTGCATCTCTGTTTCCCCTGTTTTCCATTGTTTAATTCCACTTCACTGTTTGAATTGCATCTCTGTTTTCCACTTTTTAGACTTGTGATACTTAGAATTTGGGAATAATTGTGCCCCTGCAACTGGTTTTGTCAGGCAGTCTGCCAATTGATCAATGGAGGAAACATGGGAGACTTGGAGATGCCCTGCAAGTACATGATGTCGAACGAAGTGAACATCGATCTTAATATGCTTTGTTCGAGCATGAAAGACTGATTCTGTGCCAGTGACTCAGCTCCAATGTTGTCACTATAAAGATGTGGTCTAGTGGGTAGGCATATATGCATTTCCCTTAACAGAGATTGCAGCCAAAGAACTTCAGCAGCTAGATGTGCAAGAGCCCTGTACTCAGATTCAGTGCTTGAACGTGAAACCACCTGCTGCTTCTTAGATGACCAGGACACAAGAGAATGTCCCAAGTAAACACAATAACGATCATCGACTTCACATCAAAGGATTGCACCCCCAATCCGCATCAGAAAAACCTTAAATCTGTAGATTACCAGAAGCTTTAAACACCAGCCCAAGGTGTACAGTCCCTTTAATATATCTGAGGACCCGTTTTAAAGCCTTCCAGTGTTCTGAAGTAGGTGAATGCATGAACTGTGACAGTGTGTTGACAGAGAAGGACAAGTCAGGTCTAGTAAAGGTTAGGTACTGGAGACCCCCAATGGCACTTCTGTATGGTGTTGGATTCTGTAATGGTTCACCTTCATTAGGCCTTAGTATTTTTCCAGAAAGCATGGGAGTAGGACATGGTTTAAGATTTCCCAGATTCATCCTGTCTAGCAGCTGCAAGGCATATTGCTTTTGGGAGAGTATGAGTGTATCACTGGTCCTGTGGACCTCCATAACCAGAAAATGTGACAATGGGCCCAGGTCCTTAAGAGGAAACCTGGAATTCAGAACTTGAACAAACTTTAATTCTTTGTGTCGAAATTCCTGTGATTAAGAAGTCATCAACATATACTAACACATACAAGATAGTGTTGTCATGCTTGAAGATAAACAATGAGAGTCGAGAAATTGATTGCTTGAAACCCCATTTCTGCAAATTGTGTCTTCATCTCATCAAACCAGGCCGGGGAGCTTGCTTGAGGCCATATAATGCCTTGTTCGGACGGCCGGACATACGGGAAGGTCTATTCTCGATCAACAAAGCCTTACAGTTTGTTCCATAAACACTTGATTCATGCAAGTGTTCCATTTAAACGCATTGTTGATATCCATTTCTTGAATTGGCCACCTTACTTCGAACCGCAAGAGACGGAACCACTCTAATTGTTGAGGATTTTGCAACGGGATGAATGTGTCATTGTAGTCTACCCACCCTGTTGATGAAAGCCCTTGGCTACCGACCTTGCTTTATGCTTCAAGATACTCCCCATCCGCTTAAGTTTCGGTTTGTACACCCACTTGTTTCCCACTATGTGTTGTGAAGATTCTCGTGGCACTAGATCCCAGGTATGATTGTCACACAATGCTTTGTACTCCTCCTGCATTGCCTTAGCCCATGTGGATCGGCAAGAGCATCGATGAATCGTAGTTGGCTCACACCGACTTGGATAGGATTGCCTTTGTGTCGGACGAGAAAAATTTCTTTGGTTTATAAATCCCACTTTTTGCCCTGTCTCAGCATTTGGTGTACATGACCTGTCTTTGCACAATAGGTGAGGGAGGAGGTGTATTCTCGACAACGCTAAACCTAACCCCAAAACAAATGCGAAAGGCGACAGACGTTTCCTGGTTTAAACGATCCTAACCGGCAGTGTACCGGGTCAAATTGTGGTTCTAGTATGGTGAGTCAGAGTGTCGAATCCTCAGGGAACTTGGTAATTTCTTTTACGTGTGGTTAAACACCAAAGAGCTGTTATTAACTTGATCTAAACCGTAATTTTATAACACCGATCACTACTATTCTAGTCAACATAAAATAAATACGTAATTTAAATGTTATTCTAATATAATATACATAGATATATAAATATATATAGATGTACATAAATTGCAAAAAATATATATATATATATAAATATATAGGTACCAATATATTAAGCAGATAATTTTAGAAAGCGGCCAAAACTTATATAATTGGTTTATACGATCTTTTCGAATAAATGAAATGTGTTCGATCTCTCCTTTTATTTTAGGTCCAATTGAGTAAATGAAACGGTGCACTCACTCTGTAAACAATTCCTCCTCACACGGCGTATGAAATTGTCATATGTCCATTGCATCGATCCAAGGTCCACAATCTATTACGGTTTTTACGAGCAGGTCCAGTACAAATCTACCTTTAGATAAAAGGAGTCATTCCGTTAAAAAAGCGGTCAATTTTATTTTAAAGGCTCCGGTTGTCAAAGCCGGACGATTTAACTTTCGGTTTAAGTTTCGATTAATGATGATTTAACATTATTACGATCTCGAGTACAAATTATAATAAAATTCATTTCTCCCAAAACAAATTTACCCCGGGTAGAAATCGGATTCCGTTATCACGTTATTCACACGGCCAATTTTACCCTCGGTTTTCTATCTTTTATCTCGTATCCACGACTACGGCGTCAATTCATAATTAGATTATGAATTCCTCGGATCGATTAAATATGTCAATACGAATACGATTAAAATAGAAAAAGATTCAATTAACTCAATTTTATCATTTTAACTTAACAACATTTCTTTAATGAAAAGATCGAAATAAAACCGATTACATAGTTTTGGCGAGTATTATATTTAGCCTAAAACATTATAACAACGAAAAATATAAAAACAAACATAAATACTTAAGAAAAGTTACCCGAATACAAATCTTTGATTCGAAATCGTATTTTCCGGACATTACAACTTCTTCAACAAAACCGACTTCCGAGATTTTCCGAGCATTACAACGATACTAAAACTACATTATTACGGTGTAAGGCCTTATTTACAAACTACAAAATAAAAAAAAAAAAAGAAAAGAGAGAGATATATATATATATATATATATATATATATATATATATATATATATATATATATATATATATATATATATATATATATATATAGATGTATATATATATTTTTTAGTACACTTTCAAGGTCTCTGATCAACTCCTTATATAGAAGTTGGATCCTTGGCCGGACCGCCGGATCGGTCGGTATAATGATTACCCCCACTAACTTGATCACTCCAGCATGTGCGGTGATTATATATATTTATATATATATAATTATTAAACTTCTAAAATTCATATCTCGAGTTACGGACCTCCAAAATTGCAAGCGAAATGCCAAAATTAAGGTCTCGAGAAACTCTACAACTTTCATGAAGGACACTTTTCGAATAACGCCTTCTTGATAACCTCGTGTTCTTCCGAAAGCTTTTACGGGATTTTTCTTAACCCAAATCGATTAGCCACTTGATCACTGTTTAAGTTGTAGACCTCAATCTTCATAATTTAAATTGCATTGGAAAGCTTTGAAAAAATCTACAACTTTCGTGAAGAACACTTTTGAGATAATGTCATTTTGATGAGCCATTCGTTTGTCGAAGACATTTCTATTATAACTTTACTTAGGAGATTGGTTGGCCACTTGTCCACTTAAGCTATTCAATTGATCATTTAAGCTCGTGGCACTCTCTAAATCATTCCAGAGATATGATTAAACTTCAATATGTCGATTCTCGGGGTCTCGGTTTATAAATCGCAATAAAATATCACAAATACCCACGTAAATCGACACGACACTCCGATTTACTAAAATCGGTACAAAATTACAACTTTTACTATTTTACTACTAACTACTCTAAACTATAAAGATTAACATTTCATACTATTTATATCATAATTTCATATATTTTACATAGAATTCGTTGATAAAACATAAAAATATAACATATATTTAATCATATAAAATAATACATCAAATTACTCCCCACTTAAACTTTTGATCGTCCTAGAGCAAAAATAAGCGATAATAAAAGATAATATTATAATTTTTAATGTAATTTATATTGTCAAATATATTAATTATGCTAATTTAAAATTATAAGAAGATGAAAAGAGTATATAACTTAAACATTAAATATTATTTAGATGAAATTGTACATGTAACTCTTAATAAGTATAAATAAAATATCGAAATTATTTTTAATCGCAACTATTATGAAATTTTGGAATCGGAAACTTGGTTAGGTAGTTAAACAAAAATGGCTTATAGAGTTTAGGTTTAAGATGTTGGTTAATCGGAAAAGGAAATCAAAAGAGAAGAGGCAGAGTAAATGCGTCCTACATCTTTATATTCTTGATCAAAAAATATTCATCGATTAATAACATCTCTTCTTTTCAGATTTTCTCTCTTCTTCTTTTTTTTTTTTTTTTTTTTTTAAAGATTAAGAACTAAAAGCGTGAGTGTGTGTAGAAAATCAAACTTACAGGCATTGATTCATCAAGATTGATCGGAGTACTACTCTTTTTCGATCGAAAATTACAAGTCGGTTTCCTTAAACTTGTAATAATTCACGAGATCTTATGATTCAACTTTTCCTTTTTCATTTTATCTTGTGCCTTCATTCCCGGCAATAGGACATTTCGAGATAATACCTAGTTTGACTACTATCATCGAGGCAATCGGGAGCTTAATTACCTCGTAGTGATATAGGACATTTAGTGATAATACCTACTCACTCCAATCATTGGTAGCTACAACCGATCATTTCTTTTTATTTTTAAGTTGTTAATCACGGATAAGGAAGATACGATATTTGATTAATTACATTAAATAAATATGGTGCTTCGTTCTTAATTCTTTTATAGAATATTAATATATCCGAACTTTATTACCAAAATCAACTATCTTGCAAGTGTCATGAGGTAAGATCGAATATACTACTACTTATCTAATCTTTCCAATCTCGGCATATACCAAAACTTAGCTTTTATGTCTCCATCTCTTTTCATAAAATGCATTACAAACTTGCGGTTTTCAAGGAAATGTAGACCAAAATTAGCTAAAGCTTGGTTAATTAATTACAATTGACAATTTCGGTGAGGTCTTGATCACTCTAATCAAAGTGAGAGTAGGTTATTTGGCTATAGTTATATTTTTGTGGTGCCAAAAATCAACAAACTAAGTCAATTCCAAACTCATAATTCATATTGAAAATGATTCTAAAAATTTTACTTATAAATATCAACATACTATATAATTTCATAAAAACAATATCTAATATTACTCAATTATATAAACTTAAAATCTTATTAAAATCTAAATTAGACATATAATATAATTATTTTTGACTATTTTTAGAAAATTTTAATGAATTTTCTAACCTAACTCTACTCCCCACTTACGAAGTGGCATCGTCGATGTTCAATGAGTAGTAAAAAGTAGGTTTGAAAATAAAATTAAAATTATCTATTAACGTTATTTTTACGATTTTATTTTAGCGTATACTAATTATATCATTAAATAAAAACAAACAACTTAAAAAACTAAGACATATATATTAAACAAGATACATTATTACAAACTTAACTAAAGAACTTCAAACTTAACTTAATT
Source organism: Gentiana macrophylla (assembly GCA_026214975.1). Taxonomy (NCBI): domain Eukaryota; kingdom Viridiplantae; phylum Streptophyta; class Magnoliopsida; order Gentianales; family Gentianaceae; genus Gentiana; species Gentiana macrophylla. The sequence continues at coordinate 34,125 of JAOBSW010000921.1, read as the reverse complement.
TAACTTATTAAAACTTAAATATCACAAACAAACAACTCTACAAATGGTGAGCGAACAACCCGGTGTATCAACGGTAGCAATCCAAACCGACTATCCTCAGAGCGGAAAAATTTCATCCGTCTCGACTCTTCTACTCCATTCGGAAGAATACACAAGCGTGATATCATCCATGAATTAGGCATAGGCTTCCCCTACCTCTCGTGATCCCAAACTCCAACATTGTCCTTTGAATCAATATACCCCAATCAACAAATACACGAATGCCAAAGCAAAAAGTAGAAGCATTTCATTCTCATTAAACTTCCAAAATCCCAAGTGGGATAAACTCTAAATTTATAAAATGCTTCCACGCCTTTAGATGTGGAAGTAAAGCTCGTGTTGACATGTAAGTGATTTGTATCAAAAAGCGAGAGCAGACATTGGAATGACTCGTGTACTTTATTCAAATGATTAGAGGGATTTTGTAGTCCCATTGCATTTCAAAATGTGGCATAAATGGCGGTGGAATTTCAAAATTTGGTTGATAACGAGATGAAGAGAAGGAACGACCACTCCTCTTACTACTAGAACAATCTGAGTGATATCGATCATAGATGTAGTCATAAGCGCGAGAATAAAATTCTCGCACTATTGAGACATTTATCCTACCTCTCGGTGTCTTGACAAATTTTTCCAACCAAAACTTGAATGATAGTTTTCCCCATTGATCAATCTTATCTAAATTTAAACCTTTCTCCAATAGGATTGGAGAATTTTACAAAACGATTGTGTAAAATGATATTCTCATTAGAAGCTTGAGATTCCGGATGATCCGGTGTATTAGGCTCGTAAAATTAACCGATGGTGAAGAGTGGTTCGACATTTTAAAACTTGATAAAAAGTAATATAAATAAAGTTGAAGTTAGATAGAGCGGTGAAAGAATGAGCATTTGTTGCTCCTGCCTTTACTTCTTTAAATAGATGGTAAAATTATACATGCGTGGCTGCATTAGACGGACTCCAAAATGACTCGACCTTCTTTCTTCACGGCCCGGTCGAGAATATGCGGATCGGTCCGGCCTCATCTTACTTTTCTTGAGGGGCGGTGAAAGACAACTTGTGTTTTGTTTTTACTTCACGTGTGTAACAAGGCTTCCAAGCCTTTGAAGATATTTTGATAAAGTTGAATTAATTCATCTTTTTGATCTGAACGGATAAAATGACACATTAGTTATATTTTGAAAATGACTCAATGATGATACAAAATTATTTTTGTGATTTTTTTAGTTTATTTTTAATAAAAAAACGACGATCTAGAATGCAAACCAAATTTTGATAAAAACGATTGTAAAATCAAACTAAACAAAAAAAAAATGAAATGAAAACAAACCAATATCTAAATGACAAATGTCGAATAAAAAGTGCAATAAAAATGTTTAATCAAAATTATTAAATTCAATCTTCATCGTAGTCTTCCTCAGGATCAACTTGAAAACTCGAACTCGGAAACAACTGAGAAGCTGGCGGCTGAACTGTAGTCGTGGTCCTGACTGAACTATCAAGACCCATCGAACTCATGTCAGTCGTGACATGTGCAAACTCGATGTGATCCTCCCCAACTCGACATTCTTTGGTCTCTGAACACACATCGAAAATACACTGTCCCCACTAGATTGGCTTCCAAAGGATATGGCGATGGATGAAAGCTCGAAGGTGGTGGAATAGGTGTTACCCACTCTGGTAAGGTATAAGGATCAGACTGACAAGGTGGATAGGCAGGATCATCAAAAGTAGGATTACGAAGCAACTGCTCGTTCCTTCTTAAACCTCTACGAAGATCATCACACCACTGCCTAGTACTCTCAGCATAATAAGCCACATTGGCTTGACCACGTGCAACATCTGTCACTAAAGATTGAAACATGTCATATGTGATAGTGTTGGAGAAAGGAGTTTGTTGAGGCTGACTAGAAAAAGATGGAAAAGAGGAAGATGATGTAAAAACTGGTGGAGCTGGCTGAGTTTGACGTCTTCTAATCAAAGATCTAATACTACCATCCGGAAGACTAGTCAAACTAGGTCCAATCGATTTCCATCGACCAGAGATAACTTGTCATTAGGCGGGAATGGTACTCCCAACCTCGACATAAATCGAGAGATAAAACAAGGGAAGTATAGATGACTCCACAGTGCAGCGATGACAATACTCTCAAAAATTCTTTTAAACATGACCTTTCCAACATCCACTCTAACATCGTTTACCATTGCCCAAACAATACAAACATCTTCCTTTCCAAAAGCGGTATGTTTACTAGAAGGATAGAGATTATGGCTAATAAATCTTTTAATTGCCCTCAACCTCTAAAAGCAGTTCCGTAATTAAACCGATTTTCAACCCACACACGGTCGGGTCAAAAGCAGTCCCGAGCTCTCGAGGCGATCTGCTCAAAGCTAGCGAGGATCATCTAAATTATAAACTACCACCTAATCCTCCTCCTCGAAAATTCTTCAACTCCTAGAATTGCATTAATGGCGGCGGGGTTAAAAGGAATATTTACGGTTCGTAAAGTGCGGTTTCCATTGAGTAGTAAGTTGCTTCTTACGACAAAGTAGATAAAACCGAATAAAACTCAAACTACTATAGTCGTGTTAATCTCCCTTCCCTTACATTTGCTAAATCTAACCAGGCGCTTTCTAAAGATATTCTTAACTTCATCACCTAAGTCATCCAAGTCTAATCCTTTTTCAACGAAACATCACATTTACTATAAATTTTCTTATCGCTTTCTTAGCCTCGGGTGATGCGGTTTTTTCAAAGCTTACGGCTTCTTCCTCGGATGATAAAATTCATGTACCTCTGACGACGGGAGTTGATATAGGAATTTGTGATTTTCTCTTTTAGAGACTCTCTCTACTCGACTCGGCCATTCTACGATATTGGTAATGCCAATCAACAACAAAAACAACAACAAAAACAACAAAAAATAAAAATGTCACAACACACTCAAAAATCAAAAGCAGTTGAAATTAATCTAACAAATTATGAAAAATACGAAATTGATAACTAAATAAACTAAATTATACCTTAATGTGTAAAGCGTTGAAAAGTAGGCGGAAAAGTTCAAAAGTCGCCGGAATGAAATGGAGCTTGTTTTTGACCCTTTTTGAATTTTCAATTTGTGTTGAAGAGAGGAGATGATAATGAGAAGAAATTAAGTAATGGTATAATGTGAGATGAAGTTTTGTTGTAGAAAAGTAAAAAAAAAAAATCGTAATGGTGGGGTTTGGTGTTTATGCGGCTGTAAAAAAAAATTTAGGGAAGAAGAAGAAGAAAAGAAGGGTCCCGTCTTTTTATGATTTTAGACCCGGACCGGTCCGATTAAGGCGGATCGGTCCGTGCCCAATTTTTCCATTTTTTTCGATTTTTTTTTTCACTTTTATGATTTTTGATGAAAACTTATAAAAATTCTAATAAAATTTTAAAATCTTAAAAATAAGTTTATAAAATTTTAAAACTTACTAAAAATAAAATTTGAAGGAAATTTTATAATTTTATAACAATTTCTAAAAATTTAATAAAATCTTTATAACACTTTAATAAAAAGCTTATAAAAATTTAATAAATTTATATCAACTCTTATAAAACATTAAAATTAAAAAAAAAACTTTTATAAAACTTTTATAAAACTCCTCAAATTTCATAAAGATCAATTTTATAAAATTTTTCGAAAGTTATGTGAAAATTTTATAAAATAAAATAAAATAAAAGACTCAAAACTTAAGGGGTTCACGATTCTTGATTTAAATCTTCCAAAGTTACGATATAGCGCTCGATCAACCTAACTCCTAAAAGCGAAGCATTTGAATTATCTCTCGGAATTCCATCGAGATTTTCGGATAACCACCTAATCGTTCCGCTTCTAACAATATTCAAACACTCATCACAGGATTTGGTTGTGTTTTCCCACGGCGTCAACATGTTCACTTTTTCCACAGTTTATGCATCTCATTAGAAACTTTGCCCTTCTTTTTATCGCACTTCTTGATGTTCCATTACATACTTCTCTCAATCGATCTCTCTCAACAATTTCTTGTTTTGTTCAAAAACTAAAGCTTCACATAAAAAACGCGACATCTTTATCAAGGCCTAATTTCAAAAGTAAAATAAAAACTCTATTCTATCTAAAAAAGACATCCAGTTTCTTTTCGTCTATCCGGTAAAAGATGAAAAGAGTTTAAACATAATTAAAAATACGAAAAGTAAAGATAGATAGAACCTGGTTTTGGTGATTCGGTTTCTCTGCTTTTGATTTTCATTTTTCCTCTGCTTTTTCAATTTGTCGGGGGATCAATCGGTAACATTATTTCTTCTTTTCGATGTGATTCCTTCTCCTCCACAAAAATAACTTTACTCTGTGGCCATTGGCTATAAAGTTGTATTTCCATCGATTAGTTCAACGGCTCAGGTTTGTAAACCACTTGTTACTTTAAATGGTCTGTCCATCTTGACTTAAGCTTACACGGAAACAACTTTAAGCGTGAATTGTACAAAAGCACTCGATCACCTACATGGAACTCACGCTTATAGATTTTCTTATCATGGAAAGATTTAGTGTGTTCTTTGTAGATTCGGCGTTTTCATAAGAATCGAGTCGAAATTCTTCTAGTTACATCAATTGAAGCAATCTATGATCACCGGCTGACCTTAGGATCGAAATTGAAATCTAATAGCCCGAAGGCTCGGTGTTCTAACTCAAGCCGGAGATGACAAGACTTACCAAAGACTAGCTTATAGGAGAACAACCAATTGGTGTTTTAAAAGGCATTACTGTATGCCCATAATGCATCATCTAATTTAAGCGCCCGATTTTACGATTTGAATCAAGCTTTTCCACGATTCTTTTAATCTCTCTATTCGACACCTCTGCACGTCCACTAGTTTGCGGATGATAAGGCGTTCTAACTTATCGTTACACCATATTTTCAACTATTTTAGTAAATGGTCTATTACAAAAATGTGAACCTCTATCACTAATGATTGCCCTCGGAATGCCATATCTAGTGAATATGTTCTTTTTAAGGAATCGTATGACAACTTTGGTATCATTAGTAGGAAGAGCTTGACTTCTACCCATTTAAAACATAATCTACCATTACAAGAATAAATCTTTTTCCAAAAGATATAGGAAAGGTCCCATGAAATCTATACCCCAAACATCAAATAACTCACATTCTAAAATAGGTTGCATAGGCATTTCATGTTTTTAGATACATTTCCCCATTTTGACAAGATTCACAAGATTTAACATACTTATAAGCATCTCTATATAGTGTAGGCCAATAAAAACCACATTGTAAAACTTTAAAAGCGATTTTCCATCCTCCATGATGACCTCTGCCTCACGATCATGACAAAGCGATAAAATACTTAAAATTTCATTATCAGGCACACATTTTACGATTATCCCATCCGAACATTTACGGAAAAGTCTGGTTCCTCCCGGTAATAAAATTTTAAGTCGTAAAAGAACTTCTTTTACATTTGCCAAGTCAATGAGGCGGAATATAATCACAGTTAAGTAATTAATGATATCTCCAAACCAAGGTGACATTTCCTTAGAAGGAATTCTATTTTTAATAAGCGCATGGTTGAAGGAGTATCTATTCTAAATAGTTGTTCATCGAAAATGAATCTTTAATTTCATTCCCTATCTCTTCCTCGATCTCCATTCTACTTAGATGATGCGCTACTACATTCTCACTTCCTTTTTATCTTTAATTTCAATATCAAATTCTTGAAGTAGGAGAATCCATCTAAGAAGGCGTGGTTTCGCATCCTTCTTACTCATTAAATACTTGGTGAATGAGTGCATGTAGATTATTACCTTAGAACCAACAATATATGATCTAAACTTATCTAAGGCAAAAATTACAATATGAGTTCTTTTACGTGAGTTGCATAATTAAGTTGAAATTGCGTTTAATGTGTGAAAGCATAGTAGATAGCTTTGAGAATTTTGTTATACCTTTGACCTAAAACAGCTCCTACATTTAAATCGCTTGCATCACACATAATCTCAAAAGGCAAATCGATGCAGGTGCTACCAACAGTTGGTGCGATAATCAACTTAAGCTTTCAAGGTGCGAAAAGCTTCCATACATTTACTATCAAAGTTAAAAGGTACTTCTTTTTCAAGTAAATGACTTAGAGGCTTTGCTATCTTGAAAAATCTGCAATAAATCTCTATAAAATCCTGCATGTCCAAGAAATCCTCTTAGAGTCCTTAGATTCACGGTGGTGGTAATTTTCAATCACCTCGACTTTAGCTTTATCAACTTCAATTCTATTTGAGAGATTCTATGACCTAGAACAATTCATTACGATACCATTAAATGACATTTTTCCCGATTTAGCACTAAATTGGTATCCTCACGCGCGTTGTAACACTCTTTCTAAGTCGACAAACATTTACCAAAAGAATCTCCGTAAACACTAAAGTCGTCCATAAAAATTTCTAAGAATTTCTCAACCATATCGAGAAAATATAGACATCATACATCTTTGAAGCGTGGCGAGGAGCATTACATAAACCAAGCGGCATTCTTTTATAAGCAAAAGTTCCATAAGGACAAGTGAAAGTAGTCTTTTCCTATCTCTGCTTGCAATGAAAATCTGTAAATATCTGAATAACCATCTAAAGCATTAATACTTATGACCACTTAAGCGTTCCAACATTTGAACTATGAATGGAGCGGATGATGATCTTTCTTAGTATGATCATTTAGTTTTCTAAAATCAATGCACATTCGATAACTTTGTAATTTCCCTTGTTGGAATCCATTCATTCTTATCATTCTCTTTCCTTTGTGAAACCTCCTTTTTTGGTACAACTTGAGTTGGACTTACCCGTTCACTATCGATATAGGAAAGATTATCCCCATTTCTAATAGCTTAATCACCTCTTTCTTAACGATTAGCTGTAAATTCGGGTTGAGGCGGCGTTGCGGTTGAATACAAGGTTTAGCATCTTCTTTGAAATTATCTTATGAACACAAATCTCGGGGCTAATACCTCGAATATCGGCATTGTCCATCCAAAAGCTTTCTTATGCTTTCTTAACATTCTAAGTAATTGATCTTCTTGTTGCTCGATTAAAGTTGATGAAATAATAATCGGTAATAGATTATCGGTTTCAAGAAAAGCATATTTGATTTAAAGGTAGCGGTTTCAATTCCAGTTCTTGGCGGGATCTTATTGATGATTTAGAAGCGGTCCTTCTAGTTCTAACTCCAAATACTTATGCCATGGTGGCTTAAAAGTAAAGCTTCCTTTATCTAGAGAAAGGATTATCTCTTTCATTTCAATGTCTTCCTCATCTTCTTTATAGATAGACGAGTTAAGCATTCTTCTAATCTGTCTTCAAAAGTTGGTAGCGATTATCATAGGCCGAGAATGAATATCTTACATAAAAGAACATGATTACGGTGATGTATATGGATGGTTCATAGCTTTGAAAATATTAAAAGCAACTTCATCTTCATTGACTCTCAAAATTAATTCTCCTTTACGAACATCGATTAAAGTTCTTCACTGTAGCTAGAAATGGGCGACCTAGAATAAGTGGCGGCCGAATATCCTTCTTCCATTTCCATAACTACAAAATCTCTTGGAAAATATAATTTGTCTACTTTAACCAATACATCCTTAATCATTCCTTTAGGGTACTTAATTGATCTATCTGCCATTTGCGAGTCATTTCGATCTTAATAAGCTTTCCTATGCCTAGCTTTTTATAATCCTCATAAGACATGAGATTTATACTAGCTCTAAATCACATAAGACCTTCTTAAGCAGAAATCCTCCAATTTCACATGGAATCGTAAAACTTCCGAGGATCTTTCAGTTTAGGTGGTAACTTATCTTTGCAAATTGCAGAACATTCTTCATTCAGGCATATATTCTCATATTCCTCTAATTTTTTCTTATTTGATAGTATATCTTTGAAACTTTCCATAGGTAGGTATATTAATCGAGCTTCAATAACGGGGATATTAACATGAATATGGCGAAAAGTATCAAGAAGCGAGCATACTTCTTATCGATTTTTGCCTTTTTGATTTGATCTTTAGGAGGGTAAGGTAAAGATTCTAAATCTATAACCTTTGGCTCCCTAGTCAATTTCTCTTTTCCTTTTTCCTTAAACCTTTGAGTATTACTTAGTCGCCATGTTTCAGGTTCTTGAATTTTTTCTTTTAAATTGTTCCCTGAATCAATCTCTTCTTCAGACTCTTTCAGTTCTTCTGTTTCTCATCCTTATTACTAGTTTCATCTATTCTAACATGTTCCTTGAATAAATTCCTTAAATCTTTATCCATAGGGTCTTTCAAAATCCTAGGGATTTTTACCCATTTTCACCTTCATTCTCGATTCCAAACTTCTATTCCTTTTCAAGAAATTCTCTATAATTTCTTCTTCCTCATCAGTGAATTCAATTTCATCTTTAGTTTCATCATTCTTTCCATCTAAATCATTTTCTACTTCATTATTCCCAAAGTTTTCAACTCAATTGCTTCCACGAGTTTCCTACTTCTCGTAACTACAACATTTACCTCTCTTGGGTTTCTTTCGGTGTTACTTGGTAATCCTCTGAGGGGTCTCTTGTTATTCGTTCACCTTCCTACTCAAATGATCTTCCATATTCCTTAATGAAGCTTCTATCGTTCTCATTACGGTATCATGTCCACTCATAGATGTTTTCATTGTACTCATATCTTTAGTATTTGTACCAATAGAAGTCATCATTGTTTCCATATTCTTAGATTGAGTAGATACTACACCCGTCATATTTTCCATTAGTTTTTCCCATTTTCAACTCCTTATGCGGGTTGAGTTGAACTCTGAGTTCTTGGTATACTTTGAGTGGTATGTTGAGGATAGGATCTAGGTAATGATTGTAAATTCTAATTAGATGTATTTTCTTGATAAACTTGGTTATTATTCTATATGGGAATTTGGATATGGCGGTTGTCACGGCTTACTAGGGTTTTAGGACCATCGATAAGTAGGATGATCTCTTAAATAGCATTAAGCGAGTTTGAGTATGCATTGTTCAAATTCTATCTTTGTTGAAGAAAACTCACCTCCTCCCTTGAATATCTGTTGGTTCTTCACTCCCTAATGACACATTATCATGACTTGAGTATTCATTTGGTGTACTATTTTACGAACTTAGGTTCTTATTACATTGTAAACCATCAAATTTCCTACTCAAATTTTCTAAATGTGCTAGAACTTCCGTATTAGGCGTACATTCTCCTGCAAAAGCTACTTTTACGGTGCTAGAACCGGTTTCCCACATTCATTATTTTTGGAAATCTTTTCTATAGCATAAATAAAGCTGTTTGAGCTTCACTCATCATTAACGAACCACCACATGCATGATCTACATCCATACGTGAATCTTTTCTCAATTCTGACGACGGAAGAGTTGAATTTGCATATCTAAGGAATAACCATGATCGGGACACGCTCTTAACAATTTTTAAACCTTTCCCGCATTCCCAAGTGTTTCTTGAGATCCTTGTCTAAAGTTAGCAACCTCGACTTTTAATTCCAAATTTCTTCCGGAGTGAAATATTGTTTGAAATTCAGTTTGAATCTCCTCCCAACTAGTAAGTGAATGATGTGGAAGAGACATAAACCAATCTCGGGCTCGTCCTTTTAAAGAAAAAGGAAACATAGTCATCCTCGTTAATTCCTTATGAGCACATTGACTTTTGTTTGTATTGCACGATTCTTCAAAAGATAGAGATGATGATGTGGATCTTCATCATCCTCTCTAGAAATTGGGCTCTTGCGTCAATTAAACCAAAAGATGAGATTTAATCTGAAATTATTAAGCTCCTTCATTAGGTAAAAGTATGGGATTATTAGTGCGGTTTCTTCTCACGGTTTGATCACGAGATAGGTCTTGGGTTTGGCGGATTATTACGATTATTACGGTTCCGATTACGATTATTTCTATTATTATTATTATTATTATTAGGGTTAACGGGGTTTTGTCCATGCCTAGAGCATGTTCGACCCCTTGTTCGGTGTTTCATCATCGATTTGACCATTCTCGTATTTTTGTTTGAAGATGATTCTTGGTCGAGATTTCCACGACTAGTATGACCGCGTTTACTCTCTATTCTTAGCGCCTTTAAGTAAGTGTTTATGTCGGGCTTATAAGGAGTGGCGGGGCCTTACCATACGGTCATCAACTAACGAAAATGAAAATAACTAGAAATTGATAGTAGTAAAAATTGGTAATTTACATATAAGGTAACAACCAGCGAAAAATAAAATAGAAATGGGATAAGAAAAGTGTTGACTTATTCTCGAGAATTTTGAGCTAATACAAGTAGTAACCATAGACACAAAAAAAAAAATTAGCGGCGTTCCCGACAGCGGCGCGGAAAAGCGACAACGCTAACTTTTACCACGAGAATGGTGCGGAAAATCGCCAGACAATTCCGGGTTTAAGCGATTCTAACGGCGATTATGCCGGGTCAAATTGTAGTGCTAGTATGGTGAGTCAGTGTCGAATCCTCGAGGAACTTGGTAATTTCTTTTACGTGTGGTTAAACACCAAGAGAGCATTATTAACTCGATCTAAACCGCAATTTTATAACACAGATCACTCTTATTCTAGTCAACATAAAATAAATACGTAATTTAAATGTTATTCTAATATAATATATATAGATATATAAATATATATAGATGTACATAAATTGCAAAATATATATATATATATAATATATATAGTACCAATATATTAAGCAGAATAATTTTAGAAAGCGGCCAAACTTATATAATTGGTTTATCGATCTTTTCGATTAAATGAAATGTGTTCGATCTCTCCTTTTATTTTAGGTCCAATTGAGTAAATGAAACGGTGCACTCCTGAGGTAAACAATTCCTCCTCACACGGCGTATGAAATTGTCATATGTCCATTGCATCGATCAAGGTCCACAAGCTATTACGGTTTTTACGAATAGGTCGAGTACAAATCTACCTTTAGATAAAAGGAGTCATTCCGTTCGTCAAGCGGTCAATTTTATTTTAAAGGCTCCGGTTGTCAAAGCCGGACGATTCAACTTTCGGTTTAAGTTTCGATTAGCGATGATTTAACATTATTACGATCTCAAGTACAAATTATAATAAAATTCATTTCTCCCAAAACAAATTTACCCCGGGTAAAATCGGATTCCGTTATTTAGAATATTCACACGGCCAATTTTACCCTCCGGTTTTCTATCTTTTATCTCATATCCACGACTACGGCGTCAATTCATAATTAGATTATGAATTCCTCGGATCGATTAAATATGTCAATCTGAATACGATCGAAATAGAAAAAGATTCAATTAACTCAATTTTAATAATTTTAACTTAACAACATTTCTTTAACGAAAAGATCGAAATAAAACCGATTACATAGTTTTGGCGATGATTATATTTAGCCTAAAAACATTATAACAACGAAAAATATAAAAACAAACATAAATACTTAAGAAAAGTTGCCGGTTACAAATCTTTGATTCGAGTTGTATTCTTCCGGACATTACAACTTTTTCTACAAAACCGACTTCGAGATTTTCCGAGCATTATAACGATACTAAAACTACATTATTACGGCGTAAGGCCTTATTTACAAACTACAAAATAAAAAAGAAAAGAAAAGAGAGAGGAGATATATATATATATAGATGATGTATATATATATGGTACACCCGATCTGTTCTCGATCATTTCTTATATAGGCAAGGTCTCAAGGCGGACCGGTCGAGATTAAGCGGATCGGTCGGTATAATGATTACCCCACTAACTTGATCACTCCGGCATGTGCGGTGAAGATATTATTTTTATATATAATTATTAAACTTCTAAAATTCATATCTCGAGTTCTGGCCCTCAAAAATTGCAAGCGAAATGCCAAAATTAAGGTCTCGAAAACTCTACAACTTTCATGAAGGACACTTTTCGAGATAACGCCTTCTTGATAACCTCGTGTTCCTCAGAAAGCTTTTACGGGATTTTCTTAACCCAAATCGATTAGCCACTTGATCCTTTGTTTAAGTTGTAGACCTCAATCTTCATAATTTAAATTGCATTGGAAAGCTTTGGAAAAATCTACAACTTTAAGTGAAGAACACTTTTTGAGATAATGTCATTTTGATGAGCCATTCGTTTGTCGAAGACATTTCTCGATTTTACTTAACAGTTGGTTGGCCACTTGTCCATAAGCTATTCAATTGATCATTTAAGCTCGTGGCACTCTCTAAATCATTCGAGAGATATGATTATACTTCAATATGTCGATTCTCGGGGTCTCGGTTTATAAATCTGCAATAAAATATCACAAATACCCACGTAAATCGACCACGACACTCCGATTTACTAAAATCGGTACAAAATTACAACTTTTACTATTTTACTACTACTTAACTACTATTTATATCTAAAGTATAAAGATTAACATTTCATACTATTTATATCATAATTTCATATATTTTTTACATAGAATTTTAGTTGATAAAACATAATAATATAACATATTTTTAATCATATAAAATAATACATCAGTCCAACATTAGTTGTTGGTGATCACCTTGATAAATACTCTAGATCGAGAATGTCAATCCACCCAACCACGGTGGGAGTATGGTTTACCATTGACCCATTGTAGTTTTGTGGACTTCTGATCTGTGCGGGGTGATTGATAACCTATGGCTCTTAGTGGGTTGTATGGGATTACGATCATAGAGGTTGGTTTGTGGCCTTAACCACTGTAAATGGAGTTTTGTACTCCGGTTTTGTTCGATCGATTGTAGAACCACTGAGTGTCTTAGGCCCGAGTGGGAGCAATTGGATCTACATAGAAGAAAAGCGAATGAATAGGAAAGTTTAAACTTTCGGTAGCAAAGTTGAGTGGTATAGGGGTGATTCCACGACAAGTAGAGAGTTAACCGGACCTTGAACTCTCTCACCACTCGATCTTGCTAGATTTAGTTAAGCGAGAAAATAGTGGTGATTCCACTGAGACTTTCTTGCGAACAACGGAATGCTGAATTCATTGAGAATAGAAGGGTTTTAGGTGAGAATGAATAGCAGTTCGTTACAAAGCGAGAAGATAGGGGTGATTCCCTAATACCTTTTTGCAAGATAACGATATCTTAATTTATTGAGAAAGAACCATTGGTAGGAAGCTTTGCCGTGGCTTATATCCTTTGTGGATTTAAGAGAACCTCTCGGTCATTAAAAAAGTCACATGTTTTAAAATATGTGGACTTGACCAAAATATTGATAAGTTTTAAATGTAATGGATATCAATATTGGTAATGTAGTAATGTAGTATTAGTGTTCATGAATGATAACAAAAGCTTGATTGGAAACAACATGTGTGTGCTATCGAAGTCGAAAGCCCGACACGCTAAGATTCTACGGATGAAGGAATTGGACTATGTTCTAAGAATGCGATTCGGTCAAATTCACAAGAATGAGTCATTGGCTATCCCGTCCATCTTATTGAATAAGATGATTATGCATATCTGGTTGCGGCATTCAGCGAGTAGTCCTACCTTACCTCTCGGGGAATGATTCTTTAAATCTCGGATAAAAGAGAAAATGGGATAGAGTCTCTCTTGGATAACGACAAGTCGAGGTTGTCACAAGTCAATAATAGTCGAATCTCGGATTCGAGCATAAAATAAGCGGTTTAGTGCGTCCTCAAGTATTTTTTTGAAGAGCGAGGAATCATATGCTTGTATATTCGGTGCAAACTTGAATATGGTTGACTTCTAGCTTGATTACGACTTGTAGTCAAATTAAGGATGATCATTAAGTTGATCTCGGGCTCGGTGTTTACTCATAGTGCTTATAATTTCCTTTTTTAGTGCAGGAGTAATTCCGGGCACGATAAGCCGATATCACTTCATTGTGAAAATAGTGAAGAGATAGCTTAGAAGGATCTTCTCGGTCACAAAAGTCAAAAGCATATTGAGAGAGTACACTTTGATTGGAAGGACCGACAGCGTTTCAATCCTAAAGATCGTCTCGAGTCGACAACCTAGCAAATCGGTACCAAGTCGAGAGTGCTTGGAGGAGTGCGGCATTGATGGATATGTCTCAATGCTGCTTTTAGAGCAAGTGGGAGAGTGTTGTGAATAAGATGAGAAAGGGTGTGCTCTAAAAACAATCGTTGCTTGTCATTTAAGTGCAAGTGGGAGATTGTTAGGTGTAGTGCCCGAAAAGACAATTTGTGCAATTGTTTTTAATAATGAATAATGAATTTATCTCACCTTATTACTTGCTTTGTGCTTGTAAAGTAATACCTTTGCTGCAAACCACTAAGTATATCTGTATGTAACCAACAACTTTCGGTGTATGTATTACGTGAGGATTGAGTTAGTGGAGATATGCTTAAGCTATTAGTCCGTGGTGAACTTAATCGAGTTTAGGGTCTCTTGATTAAAACACCAATAATCTTGAGAACACCTTAGGGTGTGATAGTCTTATCGGTTTGTCGGTAGAGGATTTACTCATTGGGGTCATTTATATATGATGGCATTCATATAAATTTGGACCCGATTTAATCGAATTTCTCGGTATAATTCCGTGTCGAGGAATCTTATTAAATCATTAGATGATCATATATGGATCAACCTTAATCTGAGGTGATCACGAGGATCTTTGCTTTTCCAGGGGTAGTGTTTGATGTGTTAGTTCTGGTTCACTTTAATATGTGTTCCAAGCCACTTCTCATTGGCACTATCTCAGGATGAGTGAATAGTTACGATTTTCACAAACATGGAATCCATTCCTTCTGCGGGAAGTAGAGAAACGATCCCCTTGTTTGTTAGCCACAAGAAGTGATCGATCCGGGAGTTCACATTTGACTAATTAGCTCTTAGTCGAGATATGTGTGCTAATTGATCATCGAGGGGTTAATGGTAAATAAGGATAAGATATTCAGTCGGGTTCACGGAGACTTCCCTCGAGAATGGGCGATCTATGGAGGGTTAATCCGTATGTAGTGATTATATCAATGGGCGACTTATTCACTACATGGGTTGAGTATAAGTATACATCTATAATCGGTAGAGTTCGATTTCGGGTTTATGGTGGCGTAATCCCGGAATTAATAATTAATGTACTTATTACATTCGATGAATAATTAATTGTGGAGCCTCACGGTTATGAGGTTCATGTATAGTCCCGATGTGAGCTTACGTAATTGGAATGATATTCTTGTTATTTGGGCCTCGAGAAATAATTAATTGGTGGGCCAATTAATTGATATGCATGAATATTATTTAGTTGGGCTAAATAATATAATACACATAAAAGACATTTTATGTGGGCTTTTAAACCACAGGGGTGGCGCTTCATACTTCATTAAATGCAAGATTTGATTTTCTTGTGTGATTAATGATTAATAAAAGATGATTTATTTGTAATTGATTGATTGATTAATCACAATCTTTTATAAATGGAATTATCCTTTATTGTGATTTCTTTTTAATTATTTATTTAATTAATTAGAAACTTGGAGGCCAGGATTTACTCTCTATAAAGGAGAGTTATTCCAAATGTAAATCAGACTTGAAAATTTAGCCCCATATCACCAAAAAGAAAAAAAATTAGTTTTCTTGTCTTGGGTTTTAGAGGAAGAAAAACTTGGAGTTTTTCTTGGTGTTGCATATCAAGGAGGTTCGTTTATCAAGAAGGGTGTCCACCAACCGCCGTTTGGAGAACACATCGGAAGATCAAGGCTTCTCTTCCCGTTATTGGTAACATGATCTTAAACCCCCCTTGTAGTAGTTTAAGTCCTTTAATTATGAATTGTGTCATATAAATCGTGATCCATCCGCTGCACATAGATCTAACTCGTTTAGATCTAGAACTGCATCCTTCACTTTCTCTTAGTGATAGTCTAAAGAAACTCCCGAATATAAAGAACAACAAAGCGAGGGGTGGTTTAGGATATTTTAGGCGCATTGATGATGATCAATATGCCTCGTATCCAATCTTTTGGGATTGGAATCAAGTCTTACGTAGTTCCTTAGGGATAGTTTATGTAGAGGGGCTTGTGCCTAGAGTTAGCGCGTGGCGTGTCTATTATGGACAGCGATTAACGTGTTCCTAAGGAAAAGATTATGACTAATTTGATCTCCTTGATTTTAGGAGATAACTATGGTATTAGAATATTTGTATTAAGGAATAGAGATGGAGTCTTTATGACTCGAGTTCTTTTCATAACTATCTACCTATTACACATGTGGGAAATATGATTAGAGATTGACCACGGCGATTTGAGCGGCCCGAGAGCGGGCCCTTTCGAGGAGCGACCCGATCGGGTACATCTCGGACTCTTATGCGAGGTGGTACATCTCGAAGGACTTAAGATGACCGATAATATGGGTCATCGGTTGTTCGGGATGGAAAGCGGTGTCGACCTTGGGAGTCGGGCACAAAACGAGTACCTATGACTATTGAAGGTCTCGGCTAAACAGCGATCAACCTTAGAAAGGGCGGGGCAAACATCGAGACTAATTGAACCGGTCACTTTAAGGTACCAAGCGGCATGTCTTTAATGTCGAGCGAGAGGTGCCGCGTGGGTATGTTCAAATTTTGGCATCGTCGCCAAGCCCTCGGATCCAGGCGACCACAGGGTTGGTAGGTTGAATCTGTCAAGGTGGTGGCTCGACGGACGTTTGACTTGCGGATTTTGACACATTGAAGAGTTGCCAGGTGGCAAGGCTAGTTTTAGCGTCATTATAGCTATACTTGGGAACGGCGCCGTTCCTACTAATATTAAGCGAGAGGCCGTTTTTGAGGTAAGTGAGGGTTATAATCCCGTCACTTCAATCGTTTATAATCACGTTGGTACTAAACGGAAAGATTTCTTTGCCGATTGCCATTCTTAGTCCTTCCTTCAAATTCGATTTTGCAAGTAAGCGTCTCATCCTTTGCATTACGATTTCATAACTTGATTTCTTCTATCCGTAGATAAAATCTTATTCTCTTAGAACCTTAAGCCCAATTTCTCCTTTTATGGCTATAGCGGACGAGTAGAGATGTTGAGTCGATTTTGAAACAAGAAGATGTAGTTGAGATTTGTGAGTTGTATGGGGTGGATAAGGAGAGGTTCGCTCGAAGCGCCTTGAACCGAACTTGTTTGCTCTAGACCCACGGAGGAGCCATGCGATCCACGAAGTGCTTTGAGGTAGGTCTTAGAATACCTTTCCGCCCGGCGCTCCTTGCCCGTACTCCTGCATTATGGGCTTGGGATCTCCCGGATAGCCCCGATGGCATCGAGGGCCATCATAGGGTTAAGCCATCTGGTGCCGTTTGTTAAATCGAGGTTTAGCCTGAAGTTTAGATACTTCTACCACCGAGTAGGGGTAAGGACCACCCTACCCGATATTACTTTTCCATGAGGCAAGGAAGTCCTCGGCGTTCCCATACTTCCTCGAGGCAAGGATTCCTTTAAATGATGGAAGGATAGATTCTTTTACGTGCGCCCACGGCGGCCATCTGGTGAGCATGTGGAACCTTTGCCGATCTGGATAAGGATGAGCGATCGGAGTATGGGAGACATGGGTGGAGAAGATCCGAAGTGCAGCTGCTACTCCATCCAGTGGCAAAATCTATCTTACAACTTAATCATTGCCGCTCAATTGGAGGGCGAGGCCCTGGTCATATGTGGAATTCACTAAAGCCGAGTTGAAGTCTGTGCAGGCTTTCTTACTTTCACGATTTTTTTGCTAGTGTACTTATGTTTTTGTCGACTAAGCATTTTGTTTATGTTTGCGGTGGCTGATTTTCTTTGACTTGTTGGCAGGCGGAGAAAGAGGTGGCGGTTCGCCCGGCTGTGCCAAGACAGGTTGTTTGGATCTTACCTACGGAGGATCTGTCGCGAAGAGATCTTTGGTGTTTACGCATCTTTCCCCACGAGGAAGCGAGTTGGCTTAAAGCTCTTGGGAAGCTGTTGAGAGAGTTAGTCCCAGAAAAATGATAGTCGAGGCCGACCTCGTGTGAGGAGTCGTTCCTCGAAGAAAGTGGCGATGCGGCCCCGACCTACCTCGTGGCACCTCTTTTGTGGCTCAATATTAAAGCGGAGAAAGCGGTAATAGCTCGGCTACTCGCCCACGTTGTTCTAAGATGACCAATGCTTAGGACCGACCTCCATTGATAAATAGGCAGTGCAGGATTCGACCCGACCTATGTCGGTCGGCCAACACTTGTATCTAATCTACCTTTGGCCGGCCTTATCGGTTGGGCTAAGTCCCTCTCAAACCTACCATTCTACACCTGAGACTCCGAGATCATGGCGGCTCGGCTATTCTTCCCGACCTCTGTAGGTCGGTTCAACTTGATCGGCTTGGGCCACTAAGTCGGCGAGTCGATCCCCGTCGTATCCCCCACGTTTATGATAAGCAGATAACTATGAAAGAATCACGAGCCATAAAGGCTCAATCTCTATCATAATACATATATTCGAATATCATAATTATCTCCTATAATCAAGGAGATTAATCAATCATAATCCTTTTCCTTAGGGAACACGACAATTCAAGCCCAACAAGGACAAGGCCCATACATAACAGGGCATAACTCTCTCTATATAAACCATCCCTAGGAACTATGAAGACTTGATTCCAATTCACGCATTTGATCATTATGCGGCTTGAGAAACAACATCTCAAGTGCGATCTAAAATATCCCAAATCTCCCCTCTCTTAGATCATTTTACGTATTCTTGGAGGCGTCCTTAGGTTATCACCAAGGAAGGAGACTAGAAATTTACCCGGCGATTTTGGATCGTCAAAGAGCAGAATCTAAAGCTCTGAGGAGCTCGGGGAAAGGCTACCTATGAGCAGCGATGGGTGTGATTATGCGGATGAGAGTTGGCGATTCTTGGATGCAAAACCGTGGAGTTGGTAAGTGTTACATCCTTATTCCATTTTGTTTGAAAGTAGCTAGTTGTGATCCTAATATTTTCCTATTTGTCCCAGGGTGATACGATCGGCTAGGAGGTTTTCAAGAGGTTGGGTGAGACCTCAGGAGAAATAGCTTCCATGAAGACTAAGGCAGACAGACGAGGCGATCTAGAGAAAACTTAAAGCATTGCTTGCACGATGGATCTGAGATAAAGACTTTGCAAGCTCGGCTCTAGCTCAAGGAAAGAAGTGAAGGCCTTAGCAGCCCAACTTCTTGAGGAGAAGAGAGGAAGGAAGGAGGTCGGCGACCTTCAACAAGGGTGGCGACTAGAGGCCCAAGGTTTGGCTCGGTGCCGAGGTCATTCGAGGAATACAAAGCTTGGCCAGTTTTGCCGAGGCTCTGAAGGTGTTCTTGATTCCCATCCTCTACCATGGGTATACCCGAGGGTGTAGCAGGCGAGGATGCAAATTCCTTCTCTTGTCTTTGGATGACCTTCTTAGAAGGCCTAATACCCGACAAGGAATGGCGCGGCTTATACCGCGTCCAAGATTTTAAGCGGGGGTGGATATAGTGGCTAAGTATGCCGTCCAACCAGCTGCTAATCTGGCTCGGCTCCTCCATGAGCCTCGAAAGAGTCTACTCAGGACTATTAAAGTTTTGTAGACATTTGTTTTGTTTTTGGAAGGAAAAATTTGTACTTTTACTTTATTTGTTTAGTAAAGAAGTTATTTTGTCTTATTGAGTTTTGAGTTTGTTGGTGTTTTATTATATTGTTGGGGTGGTATGCCCCCAGGTATACCATGTATTAGTTTTAAATTTTAGATGACATACTTGTTTAGGCTAATATACCCGCCCGAGCTTGCCGCTCGGTTTTATTGTATCAAAGTAAAATTAGTTAAGGCGTTACGCCCGATATGCATCTCTGAGGGTTGGATTGCATACTTGTGTTCATACATAATGCGAGCACTACTCGTGAGTTCGGGTAACGACAAATTAAGTATTAAACATCGCAAGTCGGGGTAACTTTAATCCTATATCAACTTACGATGCTTGAGGACTAAGTTAAATCGACCTTAGGACTAGCCGAAAAGATTGGACAAATTAAAATTTGACCGTGCGGATGACTACTCACATGAGGTTTTAAGGGCGAAGGGCCAGGCTAGTCTTTGCCTTCGTTTTAAAATCATAACTTGTCGAGGGCCGAGTCGGTGGCGTTTCACGTGAAGTTTCAGGGCGGCCGGGGGCTAGGCTAGTCTTGACTTCGTTTTAAAAACACAGCGATCGGGGCGGTCGAATGACATTTCGCATGAAATTTTAAGGACGATCGTGCGGTTTAAAAGTAAGAAAAAGCAAGCACGACAAAGCGCGAGTATGTTGTGCTTGAAGAGATCATTTATTCAAAGAAAATGGAGGTATCCAGCGGACATAAAAGGATAAAAACAAAGTGCGAAAAATAAACCAAAAGTATCCAAGGTAGATAAGCAGCGAACAAAGCGAAATAAAGTGCGAGAAATGAGATAGTGGGAAAAGTAATAGACAATAAACTTGCCGAACGATCAACCCAACATGATTCTTTTCTCCTTGATGGTGGCCGCGTAACGTAGCAACCGGCGACCTCGAGATCTCTTTTGATTTCCACGGACTACGATCGGTTGGAAACTTTAAGTGATATTAGGCGGGGAGATGATGGCCCATGGTCGATCAGGCGAGGCCTTCCCGAATTATGTTGTATCTTGTGATGACTTAACCACAGCGTATTTGACCATGGCGTTCTTCCCGATTCCTTTCCAAATGTTGTCGCGAGCGAACCATGCCTAGAGGATGGATATGAGGACACAAATCCAAACAAAGAAAATTTGAAAGCAGGAATTAGTTTGGACTCCTTAAGATTCATAACTGAAAAATTTGCCAAGTATAGGGCGTTGGCCAGCCTTGCGCGTGACAACGCGCAAACTCTCTTCACCAGGTTTTGTTTGCCATGACTTCAATTACCAAACCTTCATTGTTGGGGCGAGTCCACTTGGCCCGTAACACTTCTGTGAAGGGATTAAACTTCCTCTGCTCGCTGTGTGCCTCCCGATCGGGTGTTTGGATTGCCAACCTCAAATGCATTACGGGGCCTCTCACAATGGTGTTGATGGTGTTGTGAATTGATTGTCCATCTGCTTGACCACTTGTCCGAGTGCAGTCTCTTCTTGGCCGAGGCTCGTCTTGTCTGCCGTGGTCTCGATTATAATTTTTTTGGGTAATCCTGTTGTCCTCGGCGTTAAGCCATAAGCGCGAGTCGTTGCACAACCTTGTCCAGACTTCTATCCGCAATTCTTGCTTCCACATCACGTTGGAAATCTACGCAATTATCCGGCTCGTGCCTTGTGTCTTGATGATAGAGTGCAGAACTTTCTTTGGTCATACATCCAGGGACTTCGTAATGGTGTGGGGTTCTCGCGGACCCTTTCTTTCCATGATCGCCAAAACTTGCTCTAAGTGGCCTATTTAAGATCTGAAAGTCTCATGGTTATAAAGTATCCTTCCTTCCGGATCGGCCCGTGGCGATCCGCCTGAAATGGTCACGGATGGCTTTCTTTTCTTGTCGATTTTCTTTAGCCTTATCCTCGTGGTTTGGACTTGTCCACCTCTCGCTTCAAAAATTGCCTTCTTCTCGCCAGCGGTGCTTGCCGTTATCTCCAAACATTCTTCCATGGGTGGGAAGCTTCTTTGCTTAGCTTGGCGTACAACATTCCTTCACGTTTTCTTGCTTCAAAGGATCACGTCACGAACTTGATCGTCGGCGTCCAGTACACCTGCGACTCCTCACTAAACCGTTTGAGGTACTATAAGCGCTGATCTCGTCCTTCTTACATTTGAGGAGAAAAGATGGGTTGCGTTCTTGGAATGGTTTTGCGGTGATGAATCGTTGATGAACATCTTTCCCAGGTGTCGCTGTAGATGGTTTGGGCGGTATCTTCTGGAACCATTCGAGCTCGATGATAACGCTCTAAATGGTACCAATAATTATACCCTATTTCACCACGAATTATGCTCGAGAGGATAGATAGACCCATTATTATGTGGAATATATGTTAAATGCTATGTGATTGTTTCGAGTTAAATGATGCATCTATGCTATTTTCCCGAAGTTTTGAGTGCTTGTTTTGTCGTTTTGTGTGTTTTATAGGATGTACGGATCTGGAGCATTGGAGAGTGGATCTGAACCGAAAGAAGTACATTGGGCCAAGTGATTGAAGTTCAAGAAGAAGCTGCTTGAAGAAAAGAAAAAAGAAAGCCCGGTAACCCGAAGGCTAGGCCTTATGTGCAGCGTCTTATTGGACAAGAAATTGATTATGCGCATTATACGAGTCGGCTAGGGTTTTAGAAGTCATAAGTCGGTCATTGTATCTATATAAGGGCACATATCTTTGAGTGTTACATAGTCTTTGATAAGTTTTGCATATTACATTACATATATTACAACTATTATTATGCAATAAAGTTCTTAAGATTTGGAGAGTTGTTTCGGTTTCCTCCACTTCTTCCATCATCTTTAGCTTGAGTAGATCGAGCTAGATCACCATTGTTGAAGGTATAAAGTTTTGAGCGTTCCTTTATTGTCTTCAATATGGTAGATCTGTTAAATATTTATGTGTTTTAGTTAATGTGCATGTTTAACAATCCCATAATTTACTTATTTTAATCGTACTAAGTAATGTAGATCGAAATTAGGAAAAGCATTGCCGGTAACCCGGCGGTCTATACACATTTACCGGGGCATGTTTTAGAAAACCTAAGCGGGATTCACTACTGACTCGTTGATCGGCGGGAATAATTAAAGCGAGTAATAGAGTCGGCCAATCTAGTATTAAGTAATTAAATAAATTAACATGAAGGAGCTATTAGTGAAGTATTAATTAGGACATAGTCTTGAATGGACCACAAGGAGCGTCTTGGTCAATGTCCCAGAGATGTCTAGGCGGGTTAGCGGTATGAGTTAGCGCTCAATATCGGCGATTCTAGTTCTTTATTTGTATGGGCTATTATGGACCAATTAAGGAGGGTAGCTTGCGTATAGATTGACTATTGCCATTGTCAAGTAGATAGAGTTAGGAATTGCACCGTGGTGAATATGATAATGATAAAGCTCACGATTAATCTAAGAAATTATGTGGGGAAGTAAGCGTAACGATTAACTAATCCAAGTTAGTAGATCGGTGAGGAGAGGAGAGAATACCAAGTTTGTTTTCTTTTATGTTATATTTGGTCAATAGCTGCCTCTATGTTGCTTCTAATTAGGTTAGAATCATTTTTATTTATAAGTTGCATTGTCTCGTGGGATCGACCTTGACTAATATATTTTACTATACTCGATGTACCTAGTATTCTTGCTAGTAATATCAGCGTTAGTGACTTATCTGTGAACAAGATTTTTGGCGCCGTTGCGAGGGGCAATAGCCAATTTAAATTTAAAGTTTTAATTCTAATTAAGAAGTCGTTTTCTTTTATTTTATTTTATTTTGAGTCTTGAGTGGTTACGTATCAAACACACACATGTTAAGCTGCTGAAAAAAAAAAATTTGGGCCGGTTTACCGTGGCTAACCCAGAGTTACGAGGCACTGGAAAATTGATTCTGAGCAGTCCTGTTATTTTGTGTTCTTCCTGTTGATTTTAGTTAGTAGGACCGCAACCGTTGGGATCACACCCAGGCGAAGTGGAACTTGCTAACTTTTTCTTTGTTTTATTTTGCCTTTTGTAGGTTGATCAAAACACTTCATAGATTCGATCAAACCGGAGTTGAAAAAGTGCAAACAAGTCAAACAATATGCCTGAGAGCGATATTGAACATCGCACCGATTTCCATGTATCCTGGATCTAAAAACACGAGAGCATTATGAAACTATAAAGCGGTTGGGAAAAGAGGAGAAAGCAATCAAGCAAGAGCACGAATAGAACTTGAAGGAGTATAGCGCGTATCGGCGGGTGAGTTTCCTTATGAGTTAAGCGATATATCGTCTTGGATTATGATTCCGATGATCTTGAAGAGGATCGACACGATGTTCTCTAAGCACGAGGATTACCAAGACTCGGACACCGTGGTGAAGTTAGGAGACCACAGCGCGTTCTAACTCCCAATTTACGGTAATGGTATATCGGTAGGATTAGGTCTCTGCGACTGCGGCTCGAGTTGCAACATTCTACCATTTTCCGCTTTGTCAAAGATCAAGCTTCCGGTCATAATGAATCAAACCGGGACCATGACCTTCGTCGATAGAACTAGAGATATGCCGGCGATCTACTTAGAAGTGTACAATTAAGGCACATATCCTATTGATTTTCTGATGATAGGCGTGCAGGAGGACCATAGTACCCCGTTACGTTAGGGAGATATTTCTTAGCGACAAGCGAGGCGGTTATGGATTTGATAATGGGAGATTACTCTAGGATGAATAATGATCTTGTATCTTTTAAGATCTTAGAATCTGAAAATAAGCAGGAAAGTTGCAAGATGACGTATGCTTCAAGAAAGGTGGAAATTATGGAGATAGGGGCATAAGAATAGAGGGTTGTCATAGAAACCGTTGACCAGGAATTTATGAGACTAATCTTGAGAGAAAGAGAAAAAAAGGACCACGACAAGATGCTCACGGAAGCTTGTCCTTCCGTGTTCGTAGTGAGCGAGTTAAGCTAAAAGTGGAAAGCGTGGAGTCTTGGGTCTAAAGTTTAAATCTTGGCGTGAAGCGGACCTAGTATGCAATCTAAGAGATAGGCGTTCTAGGAAGAGGGCTCAAAAGGTTCTATAAAAGTGCAAACCTCTGGAGCAAAAGTTTGGCGAGTTAAATCTCAACCACTTGAATGATCGGAGATCTGAAGAAAGTCAGTGGCGACTATAAACTCGAGAACTATTTCTTCAAACCCTTAGGTAGATTAGGAATGAATAAAAGTAGCCGAGATGAAGGGGAGGCTTTTTTTCATCTCTGACACCACTTAGGCTTGAAACCGATGGTTGTGGAAAGGTTTTTACCTCGTTGTGGATTCTAGTGAAGTAGGTTAGGTTTTGAGTCGAAATAGCAATGGAAAGAGCAAAGGTCTAATCAATTTGAGGTCGAGAATTGAAGCGGAGAGGTTGAGCAAAGTGTGCGAGATAAAGCGGACAAAGAAATCTAGGAAAAAGTAACCCGGTAAACCACTAGGTTACCTCCGGTTTACCGAGGCTAGATTTTTAAATTTACGAATGTCGGGTTATAAAGCTGATTTTTAGAGACACGTGGAGGACACACGTTGCACCGGATCTGATCGATCAGTGACATGCCCCACTTTTTCCCTCATTTCAAATTTTTATCTTTCCCACTCACCATAACTCCACCTCAATCCCGTCAATCACCTCGTCAAATCCCTCACCTAATAACTTCTATACCCACTTATCCCACTAAAACAATCCACATTCACTACACTTCTTCCTATTTAAACCACCCATCTTCACCAATATCATCATTCTTATTATTATCATCTCTTTCATTCACCAAAATTCTTCCATTTCTTCCTTCTTCATATATTTATTACCATCACCACCATTATCACCCCAAAATCACCACCATAACAAAACCATTTTATTCTATTTTACAAACCTAAACACCCATTTTCCAACCATGTTGTTGTTACGTAGTCTTTTCTTTTCTGGTGAAGCTGCGAAAATTCTTCATCTTTTATCATCGAGAGCACGGTCCCGAAGAAATCGAGAAAAAGTTTGGCGGTAAACGTACCTACCTCCGGTTTACGAGGTTATTTTGAGAAAAACTTGACATCGGTTTTATACTCATCGGGATGGGTCCTGGCATCAACGTTAATTTGTTCGTCCCGTGGTTATCCAGGCGATCTATGGAGATGCCAACCCTTTGATTGATGGGGTTGAGCATGTCCATTCTTTAGCCATTCTACGAGTCGTTCGAGGCCATTGGAATGCAAGGCGATTCTTGAAAGCGAGGGTAGATTTGGATGATTCGACTCGATATTGCCCGGAGCCTACGAGGCCTGAATATATTGAATATGGGTGAGGCACCGGCCCGGTTGAGCAGCTAGGTGGTAAGAGAATTCTATGCTTATGTTTCGCATAACCCGAGTCACATTTGCTATGGTCCGAGGGGTTAAAGTTGATTTTCGATTGAGCGGATCAACGAGTATTATGGGGTTCGTAATCCACGGTGGGCCCCGGATGAGTACACATCCTCTGCAACATTGAAGATCTCGAGAGGATGGAGATGATAGCTGAATATTTTGGGGTGCAATGGAGCGCAACCTATAGAGAGCCACCCATCTTCTAGAGAATGAGCTATCTTGGGACCGGAAGATGGTAAGCAGTTGTTTGTACCCGCCTTGCCGACCAAGCACTACGGTCTCTGTCACCACCAGAGGCGGAATTGATGTTTTATCTGGAAGCGGGGATCTTGATCAACATCGGCGCTTCGATGCATAGCCCGTATTCACGAGTTTCTTTGCGGCTTACGGCCTTGGTATTTACCCATCTGAGCGATGATTGATATGTTTGCTTTGGAGGGCGAGGTGAAGATGCTCTTCGATGATGATTGGGAGGACCACAAGCCACGGCTCGGTTTGCGGTCGGTCTCGAGAAATGCTGAGAGGCAGGGGCAAAGCAAAGAGGGCGTAATTAGGTGCATGGAGCACCGGGGACTCGAAGAGCCTTGCTTGAGGAGCATTCACGAGAAGGTGCGAGTCTACATCTTAAGATGGATCGGATTATTGACTTTCTAGGAGTTCCGTCTGCTACCCGCCACCTAGGAGCGCCCTTCGTCGTAGAGCATCTTCTTCCACAGCGCCACCTCAAGTTCTGCACCACCTCCGGTTTGAGCACAGGAGTTGGTAGGAGGGTTTTACGATGATGATTAGCTTTTATTTCTTTTTCTTGTTGTTTTCCATTTTCTTATTTTTAGTTTTGTTTTGTTTTCCTACTTAGTTGATGTAGCGAGAATAATTTTATTATAATGATTTTGTCGGCTTAATTTGTTTTAGAGTTAATTATTTTTCTCTTTTATTGCCGCTATTTTATTATCTGATTTCTTGTCACCACTATTCTTCTTGGTTTGTTTGAGATTCTTAGCGGCAATTCTTCAGGATTACTTACCTAAGCCGCGATAATTTATCGACGATCCGATTCTTCTTTAGTTCCACCATAACTTGAAGCTAAGTTCCTTTTCATTTTCATCTTACATTGGGGACAATGTTTTGATTAAGTGGGGGGTGAAGAGCGTCATTAGCTTCTTAACATTATATTCCGTAAATTGCGTGATTATCTTGATTCTCTTTGATGCACGATTCACCACTTAGACTTTGATTCTTTTGATAAAATTTGAAAAATGATGATATCTTTGATCTTTTGAGTTAATTGACTTCATCTTTGTTTTACTTTATGCGAGTAGAAGTAAATGCCCATACGGAGTAGTGGCGTATTAAGCACATATTACATCAAGAGCACCATTTTAAGCACGTATAACTCACTTCCCTTGGTGTGTAGTCGATAGCATATTGCTTTGACTAGAGTTGACCACGGCTTTATCATGAATCATGTTTCACCAGCGCTTATGAAGGCAATGGAATTTTGGATTCGGTAGTTTATCATGAGTGGCGTGAGGATAGTTAAATCTATGAGAGTTCACCCGCCAATAAAGAAGTGCATGTTAGAAAATCTCTGGCGGGAGGCAGGGAATTCAAAAATTTATTTCTATCGACCCAGATGGACCGTTTAAGCAATAAACAAACAAGTAGTAGGCGGTGGTTACCTTGGTTGATCTATAAGATCGGCCTTTGACCGTCTAAGGAGAGTAGTTACTGCATAGAGCCGCCCAGTGTTCGGCCTCTGCCACTTGATCCACCACGGCGACCGCGGAATCCCATCATGGATTGCTATTGGAAAACTCCGGTTGCTAGGCCGGCCTTTTTCCTCTCTCCCAACTCTGCAAAAGATGCTCTCTCTTTTTTACACAAGAACTATGAGCTCTTGCAATTGTGATGTATAAAGAGTTTGACACCCACCTCTTATTTATAGTAGAAGGTGGCGCCCGTATCAAAGTGTGGAGGAGAGAAAACCTTTTTCAATAAAATAAGGAAAATATAATTGATTGATTTATACATTTTATTATAATATCTTATATCAAATAAATCTAGGATATTGTCAATATCTCATATTGAATATTTCAAGATATTGTCAATATCTTATATTGACAATATTTATCTTTTATTATATTCAATAAAATTAATTTACTGTGTGTGTATATATCAATATATAACACACATAAATCTATTAATATATATATTATACAAACATGCGCATGCATAGTACCAACTTGCACTTTTGCACACATGCACTCATGAGTATTATATATATATATATATATATATATATATATATATATATATATATATATATATTAATATCTAATATTAATATTTAGTAACACCATTAATTAAATTACACAATCAAGTGTATCTTATACATACAAAAATTGCATACCTTAGCCAATAAATTGGCATCAGAATATTCTTCAATTAATATAATATTATTAATATCTTGTATTTAATTTATTCATAATAAATAAATACCACAATATTAATTTACCACTTTATAACCTTTATAGTCTCGAGATAAACTTTCCTTATTTGGTTATTATCTATATCCACATTTTAATCCGGCTAGATGTTCTTATGTGTGTGACCCGATAGGCTTCGAATATGTTGGCGCGAGACACAAAGTGCAAGTGCACGAAAATGCCCTTAAAGTGCTAACGATCACGGGATAGCGTCACAGCAACACTGCTTGTGACCCCGATCATCGGAAGAGTCAAATGCAATGACTACTACCTTTCATGTGAAATAGTTGCCGTGTAACTTACAATCTATCATTTGTAATAATATCCATCGGTCGTTAGTCAGTGTCAAAACATCAGCGACCGTATCTTATAATCACGGATATCATGCTCTCTCAAAGTAACTCGTTTACTCCCACTTTGCAAAGATTCACGAGTAAGACATTCCTTATCTGAAGGCCATTTCGGATATTCGATCCCGAACATAGGATCACGCGATTCCCGGACGACCAATAATGTATACTCCGCGTGCTTGATGTCATACCCGATCAACTACCGCATGATCGCTCCGTGGCTAGAAACCTCATCAACCATAATCGCCTATCATGGTTTCTCTGTCATCGATTTAATACTAAGGGCGTTATCATAAAACAATTCATAATTGGATCTTAAAGAACATATATATGACAACGAAAAAAACCATTTTAATATATGTATAAACATAAAGAAATAGTAGAAATGATCCGACCGGTCGGATCGGTCAACCGATTGGGTTTGAGACCTTATTCAACAATCTCCCCAGGCCTAAAACCAATCACTTGCACACACAAGACCAAGTTGAAACACAAGAATCTCAATGCAATACTACTTGACCATCCACAGCCGTAAGCGGATCGCTATACGTGGGGACTCGGACTATCTTCATATCACGTTCCATATGAGTCAAGTCAAAGGAACCGCCTCGACACACATGAATCTCTGGCGAGACCACAGGTCCTTGCTTGAAGCAATGAATCCACTTACTTATATCGGCTATATAGAAAAAGTGGAAGAACCGTACAAGGTTAGGGAATGAACATTCAGATCCATATCTTTGCTCATTTGCGCTCTGAAGCCCTTCTTGTGTTCGGCCTAATTGTAGAATTCTGGTGACCCGTAGGCTAGAACATTTCCGACTCCTTTGTATCACTTATTCAAAGTATTTGCAAACCCAGGATTGTAGCTCACTCTCCTTGCGTAAGACTCGGGATATCACGTCGTATATCTACGTTTATTTAATTCCAAGTTTCAATAAACTAGGAAACCATCCTTAACTTGTTTAAGGATATTCTCGACATTCAACTAGATTTACTTTCATACTTGCTCATGACTATTCATGGACTATGAACATCGGCATTACATAAGATGGTTCTATATCATGATGCGAAGGAAACCTTCCATAAGCATCATCTTTCACCTCAAATCTTTAGGACTAACATCTAAATAGATAGATCTTGAGAACACCGGCTAGCGGCATCTCCATTCGTGATCTATGCTAAACTCCTTTTAGCATCACATCTATATAGAGTAAACTATAATCTAACAATGATTAAATCTATCGCTATAGATTCTTATTTCCAAAATAAGGCTGCTAATCCAAGTGCTTTAAGTAAAGACCTTGAGCTACAAACATTAATTGGTTTGTGACATGGGGTGATAATTCTGAGAGAGATATCTAATACCTTGCTCAAAAATCATAACACCCACCCACTATCCATCTTGCACATTGGGCATATCCTTACTTTGTCTAAATCAAACTCCTTTTGATTATCAAACAAAGAAATTGTCTAGAGAAACTTGTTTGAGTCCATAAATGGATCTAGTGAGCTTACATATCATGTCATAAATCTATGAACATGAGATTTACGCCCAACGTCTTCAACAACATCATATAGCCATGATACGAAGTTACAATAAGCATAGTCCGAATAGAGGGCCCAGGCTCGGCTTTACAGGGGACATTACCTGCAGATAAGACATACTGGGTTAGCTAACTTTGGTAGTCAGCGATGGAATCTAATTCGGATATTATGGCTCTGGCCATATCTCTCAATCTTGCCTTTCAAACATTCCTTCATGTAAGTGGTGAGATATTCATTCATCAAGATGAACATACGGCCAGACCACTTTCGGGCTTGAGGTTATCCATAGACTTCTGAGAACTTTTGTGTGCAGCGGCGGTGTTCTACCTCATAAGCTATCGCGGCGTGCGCTCGTATTCCATTGGTTCTCTTAAACTACATTTGAGATCTAAATCTGCTCCCTTTGTTTCTTTTGGAAGAAACACTTCCTCTTGAAGACAACATGTTTGGAGACAAACATTTTGCTCCTGGACAAGTAAATAATATCAGCGTATTTGCTAAGACATTCCACAAAGTTGCATATGTAAATACTAGGCTCAAGCCTTTCTAACTCTGCTATGACAACTTCAAATCATCGGTTAAGATAGATTAAAATCATCTTCTTCCATATCCCCAATATGGAATTTATTCAACATTTATCTTTGGAACTCGGTTAAGTATAAGGGCCTTATCCGAAGCGGGTAAAGGATACTTAGCGTAGCTTCGTCACACTTTATCATATAAAGTGTTGTTTCTATTTTGAGAACACAATCTAATTGCGTATCCCAAAGATGGTATCCTTCAAGGAGAATCTTATTCCTTTTGAGGCGACTTACGAAACACCGCCAGGTATTAATTACTTCAATCAATTGAAGATTAATTCTAAGTAGCTAAATCAATCTACGTATTCGTACTAGCTCGAACTTTTGGGCTTTCGAGTGTCGTACTTCAATAAGTACATTCAACTAAAAAATAGTCAAGAGAGACAAACAATTGTTTATGGTATAAATTGTCACAAGCCAACAAACATCAATATGTTTAGGCTTTAGTCAATCTTAGTTTTCATAACCTTTTCTTAAAGGGTATTTTAGTCCTCTTTGGATAAGATCATTATAACCCATAGATTCATAATCATATGGTTCATCATCATCGAGAATGACGTTTGATTACGCTTCCACTTCCATAGAAATTTGTACCTAGAAGTAACCATAAATCAAGGATAATAACCATACAAATATTTAGTTGAGATCCCATCACATATATCATCTATATAGTGACATCAATCTAGTATGTTAGATTGGTGACCTTCCACTTTATCGAATAACATTTATTCTTTATAATTGAATATGTCTACTAAATCCTAACAAATAAGCGAAAAGTATGTTCTTCATAAGAACCGGAACATGATAACATTTATTTAGTTCCGCTTCCAGTTTACTAGATCCAGTGTGTAGTAAGTGTTACAACGTTTGCTTCACCTTATATCTGCATTTAATCTTTCCAATTAAATCACACTCGCATGAGATATCATATATCAAAGTCGAGCTTGAACTTAGATAGATTTATCTCAGCCAGACTTGCTCGAATAGAGACTTGATAAGCTCTCTATTTAAGCACATGCCACAACTTTTCTTTCAATCCTTTAAGCACTTGAAAAATGTTTCTTATTGTAGTCTTCATAAGACTTAAGAAAGATCACAAGAGCCATATCCTTAATTTCCTTTCATAAAGAAAATCTAAAGTTTATTAAATAGTTTATTTAACCTTTGAATCGTATTCAAAACATTGACTATTTAATTAACCGTTAAGCAATGATAGAATTAAGTCGATGCTTAAATCTTACAATTTTGAAAACAACCTTTCCAAAATTAGGCGTGGTCATTGTTATCCAGCGTTTGAATTAATTGTCATCATTATGGTGAATGATCATCTTGGATCGTATCAATATATGACTAATTCATTGAAACTTATTTCAATAGATTTAATCATATCATGAGCTTCCGCTTTCATTAATAATTAAAGTCTGGAGTACTCCATCAAATATGTAGTCTCATGTCTCTCTCAACTACTATAGCAGGATTGCTCGTGTCATTGCTTATTTTAAAAGTTAAAATTACTTAACCATATTTGAGGGCGTTTCTCAAAATTACTGATCATAATTTGGTTTTACTAATCGAAAATTAAACATAAATATAAAGTTTGCTAAAACTACAACATAAAAATGAAAATAAATGAGTGTTGTTGTTTATCTGCAAAATCAAAAATGATCTTTTGATTTATGATTTCTTTCATTAGTCAGCTACTTAGATTGACTTTCAAGAATTATTAATTTCTTTAGTGGACAAGATCACTAAACTACCCGCGACCCCGCTTTGGCAAGTGGGCGAAAATAGTCTAATAGGTAGACAACAACCGCTTTGTCGATCGTATCTTATCATTTCTTGTTGTTTTGTTAGTCAACTCTTTAGCAATTTTCATCTTATGAAGTAGTCAAACCACTTGCCTCACAAAATCCAAGCGACCCGCTTTGGCTAGTGGCGAGAGAATTCTTAGTCAAGTCATAACTTGATATTCATGAGATCTCATACGATCGTATCTAAAAAAATGACGATATACCGAGGTAGTCAACCCCTGCTTTGGTGATGAGTTGGATCGAACAAGGTCTCTTCACCGTCATTATAATATGGGAGGCAATTTCAACTTGATTCTTTGTTGTGGAAAGTATTTACGTAAATTAATTCACTTAATTAATTTTAATTACGGTCTAATCAAATATATCTATCTCTATAGACATACATCCTACACATTTATCTAGATGCGTGCCTAGCCATTGCATCTATC
This sequence comes from Gentiana macrophylla, assembly GCA_026214975.1. Classification (NCBI taxonomy): domain Eukaryota; kingdom Viridiplantae; phylum Streptophyta; class Magnoliopsida; order Gentianales; family Gentianaceae; genus Gentiana; species Gentiana macrophylla. Next base: position 845 of record JAOBSW010000921.1, on the reverse strand, counting down.
ATTATCATATAAAATAAATACAAGCACAAAATAAATAAATGCGTAAAGTAACCGGTATGATCATGGACTTTTTTCTAGAGTGCGGTTTGAATACAATTTGTGAAACCCGCGGGTCACAATCTAAGGTATTTATGTAACCGCCAATAGGATCTTTAATCTCGAATTTCTCAGATGGGATCTTTATTTTAAATCTTTCTTTAGTCTCCATCTTACGCTCCATTCTTGTTACATTTAATTCTATCGAATAAAATAAATACACCACTTGCCACTGCAGGAGGAGCTAACGAGGAATGAGATATATCTGAGAAAAAATAAACTAGAGTCACGTTCTTCCATGTGACCTAGGACAATTTTAAACCAACAAAAAATTAAATCATTCACATCTATCCTATCGGTCGAGTCCGCAGATCAATCGAGTGCATATAATGGCCATATTATATCTCTTATATCTAATCCATACAATGACATCTTATGAAAAAGATAAAATTAAAAATTAACTACTTGCGTCTTAATTAATCAATTAACATTTAATGTATTAAATAATTTTATCCAATCAATTAACTAATTAACATTTAATTAATTAAATGATTTTAATCGAAATAAAATTAACGATTAATTTTAAACGATTTTAATTTTAATTTTAATTAATTAAAACTATTCCAAAATAAATCGGAAATTAAAATTATTTATAACATTTTGTTTCTTTTTGATTCGATAATTAATCGAAAATGGATGCGTTAGTTTAAATAGGCCAAAATTTGAACACAAGCTTGTACTTATCCAGTATCAGGAAATTTTGGAAGCTTGCACAGAGCTGCAAGCGCTCTGGAAATCAAATATTTGAA
>JAOBSW010000607.1:0-99392 GCA_026214975.1 Gentiana macrophylla | reverse complement strand
ACTAATGTGGAAAAGCGATAATCTAAACTAAACAAATTCAAGTTCTAAGTTAGATCAAATTTAAAAGCGGACAAGCAGCGAGTTGATCCACCTATCCAACAATTATTAACTTCCTATCTTGATTATATTTTCGTTTCTAACAAGTTGTGATGCATCTTATCAAAGGTATGAATTCTACTTTAGTAGATAATTAGCCTATTAATTCCTATCTTTGATTCTGAAGTGTAGCGTCATAAAATAAGCAAAGATGTAAACTTTAACGATTTAACCTAGATATTCAACCTATCAACTTTTCGTTTGACATAGATTAAAGATCCATTCTAAATCATGGTGATCTAATGTTTATAAAGACTTTCATCAAATATAAAACCTCATACATGCACATCTTTCGATATAAATGCAATTAACATCATAAAACATGATAAAGGAACAACTTTGATTAGAAACTTACAATATAATCGAAAAAGCGAAGTCAAAAAGTGTTGGATGGCTTCACAATGCTTTCGTTTGTAGAAGCTTAGCCTCTGAACCTCCTCGAGAGAACTCAAAAGTGCGAGGAATTAAGAACATAAAACTACCTACTTTTATCTAGAATTAAAGTGTATGAAAAGCGTAATAAAAGCATTAAAGATGCAACCTAAAGCCTTTTTGATATTAGGGTTTCGAATAATGTCAATTGGTATCCCTAGTGTGTGAAAATAGATGGGTATTTATAGCCTCCAAAGTCGGTTTCTCTAAGTCGGTCGGATGGACGCTCGTTCGCAATTATTGAACTCTCCTCAGACGCTCGTCCAGCTTCCGTTCATGCTCTCTGTATCAAAATCGCTCTTCAGGACACCCGTCTGTTTTATCAAACACCCGTCCGCTCTGGGCGGGACACGAACCTTCGTCAATATGGCTGAATGTGATTTTGCATCTCTATCTCTTCTCTTCAATCCACCTCATCATTATCTCTTTCTCTAATCACCATATCTCGAATTTCATCTCTTTTTATCATTAGTTGAACCTCATAATAATACCTATGAGACATGGGAAAACATTGCAAACTGTAATAATATTCAAATAATTATAATTCAACCATAAAATCACATAATTACATCAATATTGCGATTAAGCCCTTAAAAATATCGTTTACTAAATATTTCCATATAAGACCTTATTATTATACAAATTATACAAATAAAAGGGAAAACATCACAAAATATAACCTTATAAAACATATAGTTTCACCATTAACATCCACAAGGAGTAATGTCTAAGCACCAAAGCGGCGTAGAACTTAGTTCGAGGCCAAAATGATGGTGGAAGATATTATACTAATGCTGAGAAATAAAGATTATACTAACAAGTTTACTTCAGGTATTAAAGGGTATGGCAGAACTATGATCCCACGAGTTACTTTTACCCCTTAGGAAGGACTTAACGGGGGGCGTCATAACCGACCTACCTATCAATGTAGTTTAACGACATCCAGGGGTGCCAACTTCTAATTCTAGTGATTAGGCGAACAACTCGATCTAACCACCTATGTGAAGTTAATTAATTCTCCTTTTATAAAGCGATTAACTTTAACATGATTACGCTCACAAGTCGCTCGAACAACGATGACAAACCTCTATATTGGAAATGGTCTTAACAAGCTAGGCCAAATCTACATGTGATCCCAAAACCCCTTTTCCCACATCTCACATAAAATGCATCTATAAGTTCGATGTGTGTGAGTGAAATAGGTAACTACTCTAATTCAAAATTTGTTATAATAAGTTTTAGGGCGTGGATTAATCGTTTAAACATGATATTACATACTACACACTCACTATCTCATCCTTCTTAGGGTTTTCACTCGCTTTAACATAATTCGGCTACACAGCGGATTAGCTACTCATGATTACGCTAATAACGAAATAAAGATTGAAATCATAACTAAAACAATAAAGGAAAAATTGTTCATTACCATATAAGCCCGGCGAAAATGTTTCCAAAAGTATTGAAGAAATAATTGCTCTAAAGTTGAATCTTTGGAGCAACGTAAATCTAAGCTATAGAATGTATGTAGAATCAAAGGATGTGAACTAAGGAATCAACGGATCAAAGTATGTTTATACTACACCAAAACCGCACCAAAATGCGCCCAAAATATGCCTAAAGCGGTAAAAACAGCGTATGAAAGAATAGAACAACGTATTTATAGTGTAGGTTAAAATTATTTCTTTGTCGAGGCAAACACCCATTTGCACCGTCTAGTTCTTGATTAGGGCTTGTTCTTGATAAACTAGCATTTGGATTCTTACAGCGCTAGTTCATGGATCAAGTCACGAGGGCAAGCGCCCGTTTGGATTGTCTTGGCGCCCGTTTGCTGAATATGAGCTCGGTATTAGAATTTGAACCCATCAAGCGCTAGTTTGGGGGTAATTGGATGCTCGTTAGTCATCTAAGCCAACTTCTAGCATCAAGCGCCATACGGAAGCGCTCGTTTGAGGCTGGACAAGCGCCAAGTGTTAGGTGTAGTGCCGAAAGACAATTTGTGTAATTGTTTTTAGTAATGGATGATGATTTTATCTCACCTTATTAATTGATTTGTGCTTGTAAATAATACAACTGCGCAAACCACTAAGTATATCGATATGTAACCGCTTAACTTTCGATTATATGGCATGCGTGAGGATTGAGTTAGTGGTGATATACTTAAAGCTGATAGTCCGTGGTGAACTTAATCGAGTTTAGGGTCTCTTGATTAAAACACCAATAATCGCCCGAGAACACCTTAGGGTGTGATAGTCTTATCGGCTATCGGTGGGAGGTACCATTAGGGCATTTATATATGATGGCTTTCATATAGAATTTGGACCGATTTAATCACGAATTTCTCGGTATAATTCCGTAATCGAGGAATCTTATTAAATCATTAGATGATCATATATGGATCAACCTTAATCTGAGGTGATCACGAGTCTTTGCTTGTCGGGGTAGTGTTTGATGTGTTGAATTCACGGTTCACTTAAATATGTGTTCCAAGCCACTTCTCATTGGCACTATCTCCAAATGAGTGAGTAGTTACGATTTTCCACGGACATGGAATCCATTCCTTCTGCGAAGTAGAGAGGCAGATCCTTATTTGTTAGCCCCAAGAAAGTGATCGATCCGGGAGTTCACATTTGACTAATTAGCTACTAGTCGAGATATGTGTACTAATTGATCATCGAGGGGTTGATGGTAAATAAGGATAAGACATTAAGTCGGGTTCACGGAGACATCCCACTCGAGAATGGATAGTCTATGGAGGGTTAATCCGTTGTCACATTGATTATATCAATGGGCGCTTATTCACTCTATGGGTTGAGTATAAGTATACATCTATAATCGGTAGAGTTCGATTTGGGTTTATGGTGGCGTAATCCCGGAATTAATAATTAATTTACTTATTACATTCGATGAATAATTAATTATTGGAGCTCACGGTTATAGGTCCATGGTCCCAGATGTAGCTTACGTAATTCGGACTAATAATCTTGTTATTTGGGCCTCATTGATAATTAATTGGTTTGAGGCTAATTAATTGATATGCATGGATATTGTTTAGTTGGGCTAAATAATATAATACACATAAAGACATTTTATGTGGGCTAAAAACCCTACAAGGTGGCGCCATTTATGTCTCTAATTAGCACAAGAATTAATTTTCTTGTGTTATGGAAAATAAAAGATATTTTTGTTATGTGATTGGTTGGATGACATATTATTTGGTTTCTATTGGTCAATAATATGTCACAATTATTCATTAATGAAAATATCTTTTTATTTATTTAATTAATTAAAACTTGGAGACCAGGATTTACTCTCTATAAAGGAGAGTTATTCCAGAATAATAAAAGACAAGGAAAATTTAGCCCCATATCACCAAAAGAGAAAAAAAATTAGTTTTCTTGTCTTGGGTTTTAGAAGAAGAAAAACTACAAGTTTTCATGGTGTTGCATATCAAGGAGGTGCTTTTATCAAGAAGGGTGTCCACCAACCGCCGTTTGGAGAACACATCGGAAGATCTTGGCTTCTCTTCCTACTATTGGTAACATGATCTTAACCCCCTTGTAGTAGTTTAAGTCCTTTAATTATGTATTGTGATGTATAAGTCGTGATCCATCCGCTGCGCGTAGATCTAACTTCGTTTATATCTAAGAACACGCATCCTTCACCAATTTGGCCAGCGTGTCATCTCTCGGCTTTAACCTTGCATAAGCGCAGGTTTGGGTAGAGAAAGCGCCGTTTGCCTTGATTTCACCCCAAACTTGATTTTCTCCACTTTCATGCTACTTTACGTGCCCACGAACATGTTTCTCACTCCAAAACATCACCCTTGGCTCTTGAGACACCTAAATCTGAAATAACATATCTGAACAAACACCACGCGTAATTACACAAGACAAAGGTGCTCGGAAAAAGAGGTAAATATTGTCAAAAAACTATCTAAGAGATTAAAAGCCTAAAACTAGTTTCAAGATCTAGGAAAAAGAAGAGAAGAGAAGGAAAAGCCAGCAGACCAGACGGGGCGTCCAAAAATGTGAGCAGCGTCTGCCCGAGAGTTTGAGGCGGACGGGCGTTGAGAAAACGAGCGGCGCTAAATGCAGTGCTGAATATCATTGGGCGGGCGTCGGAGGTATGAGCAGCTTCGTCTGCAATTCGGAAATTGATCTGAGTTGAAGAGTTTTAAGTGGACGGGCGTCCGATAAACTAAGCGCTTCGTCGAGATCTTTGAAAAAAAAATTCGAGGAGAATCGAAAATTTGTAGAAAAGAAAGGGGATAACAAAGAAAGCAGTACAAAAACAGCAAAAGCGAGAGATATAAACTTGATGACTAAAATCTATACTAATTACTCACGAAACACACATAAATAAAACAGACTAAACATTTAATATTAACAATTAAGATATTACGAAAAACAGAAAAATAAAAACGAAAATCTAACCTAACTACTAAACAAAAACTAGACAACCGTCCGGTCCCCGGCAACGGCGCCAAAAACTTGTCCACGGATTATTGCTAATGAAATAAACAAGTAATATAATTTATAATCCGGTTAACCCCAAGTATAAGGATCGTAGTACTAGTGGTTAATGCCGGGTCGATCTACGGGAGGCGATGGTTGTTAATCTAGTTTTGCCTACTAACGATGTCACGAAAACTTAACTAAGCAGGGAACTAAACTAGACAAATATGCTGAAAATAAACTAGGCAGAGGGCGAAATCCAAAGCTAGGAAGAATTGGTTGCGAACAAACTAAACTAATGTGGAAAAACGATAATCTAAACTAAACAAATTCAAGTTCTAAGGATTAGATCAAATTTAAAAGCGGACAAGCGAGCGAGTTGATCCACCTATCCAACAATTATTAACTTCCTATCTTGATTATATTTTAGTTTCTAACAAGTTGTGATGCATCTTATCAAAGGTATGAATTCTACTTTGCGTAGATAATTCGCCTATTAATTCTATCTTTGATTTACTGAAATGTTAGCGTCATAAAATAAGCAAAGATGTAAACTTTAACGATTTAACCTAGATATTCAACCTATCAACTTTCGTTTGACATAGATTAAAGATCCATTCCTAAATCATGGTGATCTAATGTTTAAAGACTTTCATCAAATATAAAACCTCATACATGCACATCTTTCGATATAAATGCAATTAACATCATAAAACATGATAAAGGAACAACTTTGATTAGAAACTTACAATATAATCGAAGAAAAGCAGAAGTCAACAAGTGTTGGATGGCTTCACAATGCTCGTTTGTAGAAGCTTAGCCTCTGAACCTCCTCGAGAGAACTCAAAAGTGCGAGGAATTAAGAACATAAAACTACCTACTTTTATCTAGAATTAAAGTGTATGAAAAGCGTAATAAAAGCGGTAAAGATGCAGCCTAAAGCCGCCCCGATATTAGGGTTTGAATAATGTCAATTGGTATCCTAGTGTGTGAAAATAGATGGGTATTTATAGCCTCCAAAGTCGGTTTCTCTAAGTCGGTCGGATGGGCGCTCGTTATAATTATTGAACTCTCATCAGGCCTTTCGTCCGACTTCCGTTCATGCTCTACTGTATCAAAATCGCTCTTGGGGCGCCCGTCTGTTTTATCAAACACCCGTCCGCTCTGGAGGCGGGACACGGGCGCTTCGTCCAATATGGCTGAATGTGATTTTTGCATCTACATCTCTTCTCTTTCAATCCACCTCATCATTATCTCTTTCTCTAATCACCATATCTCGAATTTCATCTCTTTTTATCATTAGTTGAACCTCATAATAATACCTATGAGACATGGGAAAACATTGCAAACAGTAATAATATTCAAATAATTATAATTCAACCATAAAATCACATAATTACATCAATATTGCGATTAAGCCCTTAAAAATATCGTTTACTAAATATTTCCATATAAGACCTTATTATTATGCAAATTATACAAATAAAAGGGAAAACATCACAAAATATAACCTTATAAAACATATAGTTTCACCCTTAACATCCACAAGGAGTAATGTCTAAGCACCAAAGTGGCGTAGAACTTAGTTCGAGGCCAAAATGATGGTGGAAGATATTATACTAATGCGAGAAATAAAGATTATACTAACAAGTTTACTTACAGGTATTAAAGGGTATGGCGAACTATGATCCCACGAGTTACTTTTACCCGCTTGGAAGGACTTAACGAGGCGCGCGTCATAACCGACCTACCTATCAATGTAGTTTAACGACATCCGGGGGTGCCAACTTCTAATTCTAGTGATTAGGTGAACAACTCGATCTAACCACCTATGTGAAGTTAATTAATTCTCCTTTTATAAAAGCGATTAACCTAACATGATTACGCTCTGAAATTAAGCTCGAACAACGATGACAAACCTCTGTATTGGAAATGGTCTTAACAAGCTAGGCCAAATCTACATAGCGATCCCAAAACCCTTTTCCCACATCTCACATAAAATGCATCTATAAGTTCGATGTGTGTGAGTGAAATAGGTAACTACTACAATTCAAAGCTGTTATAATAAGTTTTATGGACGTGGATTAATCGTTTAAACATGATATTACGCCTTACACACACTCCTATCTCATCCTTCTTAGGGTTTTCACTCACTTTAACATAATTCGGCTACACAGCGGATTAGCTACTCATGATTACGCTAATAACAGAAATAAAGATTGAAATCATAACTAAAACAATAAAGGAAAAATTATTCATTACCATATAAGCGTGAAAATCATTCCACAAAGTATTGAAGAAATAATTGCTCTAAAAGTTGAATCTTTGGAACGAAAACGTAAATCTAAGCTATAGAATGTATGTAGAATCAAAGGATGTGAACTAAGGAATCAACGGATCAAAGTATGTTTATACTACACCAAAACCGCACCAAAATCGCCCAAAATATGCCTAAGGCAGTAAAAACACGCGTATGAAAGAATAGGGCTGCGTATTTATAGTGTAGGTTAAAATTATTTCTTTTATCGAGAGGCAAACACCCGTTTGCACGGAAATCTAGTTCTTGATTAGGGCTTGTTCTTGATAAACTAGCATTTGGATTCTTCTAAGCGCTAGTTCATGGATCAAGTCACGAGGGCAAGCGCCCGTTTGGATTGTCTTGACGCCCGTTTGCTGAATATGAGCTCGGTGTTGGTGAACCCATCAAGCGCTAGTTTGGGGGTAATTTGGATGCTCGTTAGTCATCTAAGCCAACTTCCAAGACATCAAAGCGCCATACGCAAGCGCTTCGTTTGAAGTGGACAAGCGCCAATTGATAGGTGTAGTGCCGAAAGACAATTTGTGTAATTGTTTTTAGTAATGGATAATGATTTTATCTCACCTTATTAATTGCTTTGTGCTTGTAAATAATACCTTTCTTTGCAAACCCTAAGTATATCGGTATGTAACCGCTTAACTTTCGATTGTATGGCATGCGTGAGGATTGAGTTAGTGGTGATATACTTAAAGCTGATAGTCCGTGGTGAACTTAATCGAGTTTAGGGTCTCTTGATTAAAACACCAATAATGCGCCCGAACACCTTAGGGTGTGATAGTCTTATCGAAGCTGTCGGTAGAGGTACTTTCGTGGGGCATTTATATATGATGGCTTTCATATAGGGTGGACCGATTTAATCTGAATTTCTCGGTATAATTCCGTAATCGAGGAATCTTATTAAATCATTAGATGATCATATATGGATCAACCTTAATCTGAGGTGATCACGAGTCTTTGCTTGTCGGGGTAGTGTTTGATGTGTTGAATTCGGTTCACTTAAATATGTGTTCCAAGCCACTTCTCATTGGCACTATCTCCAAATGAGTGAGTAGTTACGATTTTCACGAGACATGGAATCCATTCCTTCTGCGGGAAGTAGAGAGCGATCCTCTTATTTGTTAGCCTAAGAAAGTGATCGATCCGGGAGTTCACATTTGACTAATTAGCTCTTAGTCGGATATGTGTACTAATTGATCATCGAGGGGTTGATGGTAAATAAGGATAAGACATTACGAGTCGGGTTCACGGAGACTTCCCACTCGGGAATGGGCGATCTATGGAGGTTAATCCATTATCACATTGATTATATCAATGGGCGCTTATTCACTCTATGGGTTGAGTATAAGTATACATCTATAATCGGTAGAGTTCGATTTGGGTTTATGGTGGCGTAATCCGGAATTAATAATTAATGTACTTATTACATTCGATGAATAATTAATTATTAGAGCTCACTTGGTTATAGTCCATGGTCCCGATGTGGCTTACGTAATTCGGACTAATAATCTTGTTATTTGGGCCTCAGTGATAATTAATTGGCTGGGCTAATTAATTGATATGCATGGATATTGTTTAGTTGGGCTAAATAATATAATACACATAAAAGACATTTTATGTGGGCTAAAAACCCTACAAGGTGGCGCCATTTATGTCTCTAATTAGCACAAGAATTAATTTTCTTGTGTTATGGAAAATAAAAGATATTTTTGTTATGTGATTGGTTGGATGACATATTATTTGGTTTCCTATTGGTCAATAATATGTCACAATTATTCATTAAGGAAAATATCTTTTTATTTTATTTAATTAATTAAAACTTGGAGACCAAGGATTTACTCTCTATAAAAGGAGAGTTATTCCAAGTGTAAAAAGACAAGGAAAATTTAGCCCCAATATCACCAAAAAGAGAGAAAAAAAAATTAGTTTTCTTGTCTTGGGTTTTAGAAGAAGAAAAACTACAAGTTTTTCATGGTGTTGCATATCAAGGAGGTGCTTTTATCAAGAAGGGTGTCCACCAACCGCCGTTTGGAGAACACATCGGAAGATCTTGGCTTCTCTTCCTACTATTGGTAACATGATCTTAACCCCCTTGTAGTAGTTTAAGTCCTTTAATTATGTATTGTGATGTATAAGTCGTGATCCATCCGCTGCGCGTAGATCTAACTCGTTTATATCTAAGAACCTGCATCCTTCACCAATTTGGCCAACGTGTCATCTCTCGGCTTTAACCTTGCATAAGCGCGGAGTTTGGGTCGAGGAAAAACCGTTGCCTTGATTTCACCCCAAACTTGATTTTCTCCACTTTCATGCTACTTTAGTGCCACGAACATGTTTCTCACTCCAAAACATCACCCTTCGGCTCTTGAGACACCTAAATCCTGAAATAACATATACGAACAAACACCACGCGTAATTCTGCAAGACAAAGGTGCTCGGAAAAAGAGGTAAATATTGTCAAAAAGGCAGAATTTTCTATCGATATGACAGTTTAACTCCCCGTGCGTATAACTCTCGATATTACTCTTTATTAGGACTAATTCTACCTAAAACATTCCAGAATAGTGATAACCGGGGGTTAAACTGCACACCAAAGTACATTAAAGTTGACTCCCATCACTATTCTATTTTCCCGATGTTTTGGTACTGTTTTTTCTTGTTTTGCGTGTTTTATAGGATGTACCAAATCTGGAGCATTGGAGAATGGGTCTAGACCAAAAGAAGTACATTGGGCCAAGTGATTGAAGTCTAAGAAGAAGCCAGCGGAAGAAAAGGAAGAAAGTAGGCCCGGTAACCTAAGGGCTAGGCCCAGTAAACCGACGTCTTGTGGAACACGAAACTGATTCTGCCGCATTGTTTAGGTCGGTTAGGGTTTTAGAGAGTCTTAAGTCGACAATTGTATCTATATAAAGCCGCATATCTTTGAGAGTTTTCATATGCTTAATACAATCTTCAATTTTATATATTCCATTACAATTAATATTATGCAATAATGTTTTCTTGAGCTTTGGAGAGTTGTTTTCGGTTTCCTCCCTTCTTCCATCATCTCTAGCTTGAGTATATCGACCTTGATCTTCATCGTTGAAGGGATGAAGCTTTGAATGTTCCTTTATTGTTTCCAATATGGTAGATCTATTCGTATTTATGTGTTTTAGTTAATATGCATGTTTAACAACCCCATGATTTACTAATTTTAATCGTACCGAGCAATGTAGATCCAGAAATTAGGAAAAGCCGCCCCCGGTAACCCGCCGGTCTATACCGGTTTACCGAGGCATGTTTTAGAAAACCTAAACTGGGATTCACTACAGCTACATTGATTGGCAGGAATAATTAAAACGAGTAGTAGATGCGGCCAATCTAATATTAAGTAATTAAGTAAATTAACATGAAGGACTGTTAGTGAAGTTTTAATTAGGATATAGTCTTGATGGACCCTAGGAACGTGCTGGTCAATGTCGACAGCTGTCTAGGTGGGTTAGCGGTATGAGTTAGCGGTCAATATCGGCAGTTCTACTTCTTTATGCGTATGGGCTATTACGGACCAATTAAGGAGGGTAGCTTGCGTATAGATTGTCTACTGCCATTGTCGGAGTAGATAGGAGTAGGAATTGCACCCGTAGCTGATAAATATGATAATAATCATTAAAAGCTCGTGATTAATCTAAGGAAATTATGTGGGGAAGTAAACATAACGATTAACTAATCCAAGTTAGTAGATAGGTGAGGAGAGGAGAGGTATACCATATTTGTTTTCTTTTATGTTATTGTTGGTCAATGACCGCCTCTATGTTGCTTAAGTAATTATGTTAGAATCATTTATACTTATAGTTGCATTGTCTCTGTAGGATTGACCTTTACTCACATTTACTATACTACGATGTACCTAGTATTCTTGCTAGTAATATCGACGTTAGTAACTTACACGCGATCATTACCTTCCTTTTTCGAGCAAGATATTTCTAAATTATCCTTGAGTGTTACTACTTCGAGATCTCAAAGTGCGCCCGACTATGGCGCCTCGGGGGTCGGTCGGTGACTACACATGCATCTTGAGTGTTCTTGAGTGTTCTAAAAGCATCTACACATGCATCAAAAACACCGGGAGCTCCTTTCATCAAGCCCGAAGGGTAAGAGGTCTAACAATTCGGGAAAACCCGGGATGAACTCTCGATAAAAACTGCATGACCGGGGAATGATCTCGGGGTCTTGATTTGTGGGCATATGAAGCTTAGCTATTGCCTCTATCTTAGCTCTATCCACCTCTATTCCACTTCCCCAACACTTTGTATGGCCTAACACAATTCCTCTCATTGACCATGAAATGACACTTCTCCCAATTTAGAACTAGGTTTGTCTCTTCACAACGCTCAGGCACCTTATCAATGTTAGACAAACACTCCTCAAAAGTGTCAAAAAAAACACTAAAGTCATCCATAAAGACTTCCATAAACCGTTCTATCATGTCAGCAACAATGGCGACCATGCATCGCTCGAATGTTGCGGGTGCATTATACAACCCGAACATCATTCTTTTGAATGCGAAGGTGCCATAAGGACATGTGAAGGAAGTCTTATCCTGGTCTTGTATATCAATGTGGATCTGATAGTATCCACTAAAACCATCTAAAAAGCAGTAAAACGCATGACCACTTAGACGCTCTAGCATTTGATCAATAAAAGGGAGGGGGAAATGATCTTTCCTAGTTTTATCATTAAGCATGCGAAATTAAATACACACCCTATGACCAGTAACTAAGCGAGAGGAATGGGCTCACCTTTATCATTCAGCTCAACAGTGATGCCTCCTTTCTTGGGCACAACTTGCGTGGGGCTCACCCACTCACTATCGGATATCGAGTAGATTATCCCTAGTTCCAGCATCTTCACCACGTCTTTCCTCACCACTTCTTGCAAATGCGGGTTCAACCGTCTCTGAAACTACCGGACCGGCTTGGTACCCTCTTCAAGGGTTATTTTGTGCTTGCAGATATCAGCACTAATCCCCTTGATATCAACCATCTTCCATCCGAAGGCCTTTTAGTGTTTCTTTAAAAGCGTGAATCAACAACTTCACCAAAAGCGGTTGAGTGCGGATGAAATAATAAGAGGAAGTAATTTATTAGGTTCTAAAAATCGTACTTTAAATGCTCGAAAGTGGCTTCAACTAAAGATCGATCGGTGGTTCCTCGATTGATGGCTTTGGTAGTTGCCGATCAAACCGAGCTCTAACTTCTTGTTCCATTCCATGGACATAGGCTTTCGACTCCAAATGGTATGCACGAATTCTCATTCTCGATCATCATCTTCCACGGTGCTTGACTTCATGAGCATTCCTCCAACGACTCTTGGTATCCCTGCAGGTTAGTGTGCTCCAAAATACAAGGATATATAACATCAACAAAAAAACAATCGCTCTTTTCATCCTCAGGATGTTTCATTGCATTATACACATTAATGGACACACTCTCTTTCCCGACTCATAGTATGATTTACCCCTCTTAACGTCTATCAAGGTCTCTTACGTATTCAAGAAAAGTGACCTAACAAAGAGGAGTTTTGCATCCATGTCCATATCTAAAACTCTGAAATCAGCGGGAAATACAAACTTTTCAACTTGCACTAACACATCTTCAGCTACCCCCATAGGTGTCCTAACAGACCTATCCGCCATCTGTAGGGTCATCCCTGTCGGTTCCAACTTACCCAATCCCAACTTCTCATAAATTCCTCTCGGCATCAGGCTCACAGAAGCCCCTAGATCACACTGTACAATTGTAAACACTGTCTCTCCAATGGTAATTAGGATGGTAAAGCTACCTTTATCCTGCAACTTAGGAGGTATCCTATTTTCAAAAATCACAGAACACTCTTCACTCAAATGCACCATCTGTTGCATCTTCTGTTTATTCGACAACATTCCTTTTAAAAATTTAAAATATAGGGGAATGCTCAAAATGGCCTCTAATAGGGAATGTTTACCTCTACCTTCCTTAGGAGATTCAGAAATTTTGCCTGACCATGGGTCATTATGTCCTTTGGAGGTCCTTTAGGAGGGTAGGGTAAAGTATTAACATCAAAATCATGGGGAGGATGAGGAATTCTATTTTTTTTTTTACCTTTTACTTTAGGCGGCGAGGGCTCTTCTTCTTTGATGTCCAAGACCACATAGTCTTTCTTCAGTATTGCCTCTTCTAACGCCTTCTTCGTTGCCTCTAACAATGCTTTCTTTGTTGCTTCCAACTCTTTCTTCATTGCAGCCATTTCTTTCTCAACACTGCCTTTCTCTAAATCTTCAATTTCTACTTCACCATACATAGCTCCTTCTTGCTCAGCCATCTTTTCTTTCTCAGCTTTCTCTGCCCACAGTTCCTTCTTCTTGTCACTTGGCCCAACCTCTTTACCACTCATTGTGAACACAGCTTTCACGCTCTCCAGGTTTCTCTTAGTATTACTCGAGAGACCACCACTCAAATTTGTCTTTAAAGTGTCAGTGATTTGCCCTAATTGGGTCTCCAAATTCTAAATAGCAGAATGGGTGGCCACTTTTTGCTCCACAGCATTTTTGTTCAACTCAGCACACTCTTCTCGAGTCTTTCCAGGAGCATCTTAGTAGATGTCTTCTAAGAACGGGTATTCGATTCTTGATTATTTTGATTGCTCTGGTGGAGATGAGCATTCGGATCTTGGTAGGTGCGGAATTATTATCAGGCGGCGGTGGCTTGCTTCTTTGATTGTTATTATTCTGCTTGTACGATTACGATTCCATCCTTGATTACGGCCCCAATTAAACCATCTTTGTTGTTGTTGGCCTTGTGATTGAGATTGTTGATTACGGTTATTACGATAGTTTCCTTGGTTTTGATTACGGTAGGAATTACGATTACGGGATTTTGGTTCCAAGGTCGGTTGTATGAGCTATGGTTTTGTCTAAAACCTTTGCTTTGATTATTATTCTGATTCCATTTTGATTACCTTTGATTCCAACCTTGACCTTGTTGATTACGATTCCACTTGTCCCCACCACCTTGTCAACATAGCTCACATCATATTTACGTGAATCCTCACCCATGGCATACTTCATTGGTGGCTCTTGCTGATTCTCAAAGTTCTGATACTGCTGTTGCTAACCAAACTCTTACTGATTCATATTCATCTGCCCCATCACGTACACATTCATCTTCTGCTGATCATTCTGGTTTCCAAACTGTTGTGCTGGGGTAGATTTCAACTAGTGTGGGTAAGTGAACTTTTTCGATGATGTACACTCCAGAGTCTTTGAGTGTCCATCCCACAAAAGTTGGCATTGCTGTGCCTTCTTTCTATCCAACTCCATTTGGTCCATCTTCAGTACCATTTCTTGCATCTTGTCATGCATGGTTGTCTCTCTATCTAACTCTTCTTTCAAAGACTTCACACTTTCTATTGGAGCCTTATTCTTCTTCCTAGATGACCCACATTGCCCTTCTCCATCAGCCATATTCTCAATCAGTCTCATAGCTTGATCCGGTGGAAGATTCATAATATCTCCACCACTTGCGGCATTCAGAATGTTACGGTCCACTTGGCTCCAAGGCTCTAAACAATATGATTACCTGCTCAACCGTGGAAAAACCATGTGGAGGCATCTCTTGACGAGACCGCTAAATCTCTCATCGTCTCCTTGATGTCTCTCCCCGAGACCATCAAACAAAGACATTTCTTCTTTCAAATCCGAGAATCTTAGCCGGAGGAAAGTACTTCCTCGAAACACTCTCACCACATCTGCCCATGTATGTAGCAATTATTAGGCAATGAGTCGTACCAGGTCCTTAGTAGCCCTTTAAGTGCAAGCGGGAACACCATCATTTTATCGCCTCGTGCAGCTAACCCCATTATACTTCACCGTCCCACAAATTTGGAGAAATGATCCAAAAAGCTATTCGGGTTTCGAGTTGACCTCCCGTGGAACAAGGCATGTTCCCCAACATGTTTAGGATATTTTGCTTTATGTCCATGTTGTTTGCATTGATTGAGGCACTCGATTGGGTTGTGCCCGTGACTTCCTATGGTGTAGTAGCGTAGTCTCGGCGAGACTCTCGGTGCTGAGCTTCTTTGCATTCTCTGGGGTTGAACTACATTGTGGTTGCTATTGATTAAAGCTGCTTTGCATAGGTGGTTGTGGAGCATATGGGTTTGGAACCCTGTTGGTTTCCACGATTCCTTAGCATATCACGATGCTCGGGTTTCTGATGGCTTGGTGGTCTGGTTTGAAGTTACGGGCATTCTATCCTCCCCTATTCAGTCCAATCCCTGTTCTCTGATTAAATTTTAGGGTAACCAAGCCCGGTGTAACAACATGTATCGTCCCCATAATTGTTCTACACAGGATCTCTCGGTGGAGTTTGCAACAGCGGTGTTGCATTAGAACCAGATAGTGTTCGAGTTTGCCACAGTGCATTATGTTCAGTAATGGGGTCTTTGCCATATCTATCATTCGTTATATCATCCATTTCTTCAGAGGAATCTGAGATAGAGCTTTCTACTACCCTTTTTTCTGTAAACAGAGGGTTCGGACTAGCAATCAGGATCTCTCTTCGGCGTTGACTAATTCTGTGGTGTGCAAAAGCTTCAAATCTCTTCAATCGGATCGATAAGAGGTTTTTTTGAACTTCGGGTCATGCATTGTAAAATAGGAAACAACAAAAAATGAAATAAAAATGACCTAAGCCCAAGCTTTCTGTCAACTTAAGGGATATTAGACGTTAATCCCCAGCAACGGCACCAAAATTCTTGATAGCAAAATACTTAACTGCTAACTTTCACCGACAGAGTATCGGGTCAATGGGAGTATAGTGGTCACAAGGTCGAATCCACAAGGAGTAATGTCTAGGTACCAAAGCTGACGTAAAACTTAGTTCAGGCCAAAATGATGGTGGAAGATATTATACTAATGCAGAAATAAAGATTATACTAACAAGTTTACTTCTAGGTATTAAAGGGTATAGCTGAAGTATGATCCCACGAGTTACTTTTACCCCTTAGGAAGGACTTAACAGGGAGCGTGTCTTAACCGACCTACCTATCAATGTAGTTTAACAACATCCACGGTGCCAACTCCTTATTCTAGCGATTAGGCCGAACACTCGATCTAACCACCTATGTGAAGTTAATTAATTCTCCTTTAGAAAGCCAGATTAACCTAACATGATTACGCTCTGGGTTAACTCGAACAACGATGACAAACCTCTGTATTGGAAGCGGTGCTAACAAGCTAGGCGAATCTATGCAACGATCCCAAAACCCCTTTCCCACATCTCACGGGAAAATGCATCTATAAGTTCGATGTGTGTGAGTGAACTAGGTAGCTACTCGAATTCAAAGCTGTTATAATAAGTTTTAGGACATGGATTAATCGTTTAAACATGATATTATGCCTTTACACAACTTCCTATCTCATCCCCTTAAGGTTTTCACTCGCTTTCACATAATTCGGCTACACAGCGGATTAGCTACTCATGATTACGCTAATAACGGAAATAAAGATTGAAATCATAACTAAAACAATACGGGAAAAGTATTCTTACCATATAAGCGTGAAAATCGATCCACAAAGTATTGAAGAAATAATTGCCTTAAAAGTCGAATCTTTGGAGCGAAAATGTAAATCTAAGCTATAGAATGTATGTAGAATAAAGGATGTGAACTAAGGAATCAACGGATCAAAGTATGTTTATCCTACAGACAAAAACCGCACCAAAATCGCCCAAAATATGCCTAAAGCGGTAAAAACACATATGAAATAATAGAAATTGCGTATTTATAGTGTAGAGTTAAAATTAGGCTCTTTGTCGGCGAAACGCCGGTTTGCCTCTGGCGAGCATCCCGTTTGCTGGAAATCGATTCTTGATTAGGGCTTGTTATTGATAAACCGGCGTTTGGCTTCTCTAGCGCTAGTTCATGGATCATGTCTTGAGGCGAGCGCTGTTTGGATTGTCTTGAGCGCTCGTTTCTTTGAATATGAGCTCGATATTCAGTGAACCCATCAATCGCTAGTTTGGGGGTAATTTGGATGCTCGTTCATCATCTAAGCCAATTTTGAGAATCAAATGCCATACGTAAATGCTTGTTTGAAGCGGCCAAATGCTAATTTGGCCAGCGTGTCATCTCGCGGCTATAACCTTGCATAAGCGAGTTTGGGTAGAGCAAGCGCCCGTTTGCCTTGATTTCCTCAAACTTGATTTTCTCCACTTTCATGCTACTTTTGTGCCACGAACATGTTTCTCACTCCAAAACATAGCCCTCCGGCTCTTTGAGACACACTAAATCACGAAATAACATATCACGAACAAACACCACGCGTAATTCCGCAAGACAAAGGTGCTCAAAAAAGAGGTAAATATCGTCAAAAAGGGAGAATTTTCTATCGATATGACAGTTTAACTGCCCGTGCGTATAACTCTCAATATTACTCTTAATTAGGACTAATTCTACCCAAAACATGCCAAAATAGTGATAACCGGAGGTTAAACTGCACACCAAAAATCTGATAAAGTTGACTCCCATCACTATTCTATTTTCACGATGTTTTGAGTCTTTTTTTTTCTCATTTTGCATGTTTTATAGGATGTACCAAATCTGGAGCATTGGAGAATGGGTCTGGACCAAAAGAAGTACATTGGGCCAAGTGATTGAAGTCTAAGAAGAAGCCTGCTGAAGAAAAGGAAGAAAAGTAGGCCCGGTAATCCGAGGCTAGGCCACAGTAAACCGGTGTCTTGTGGAACAGCCCCGATTCTACCGCTTTATCTAGGTCGGTAGGGCTTTAGAAGTCTTAAGTCGGCTATTGTATCATATAAAGCCAGCGTATCTTTGAGATTTTCATATGCTTAATACAATCTTCAATTTTATATATTCCATTACAATTATTATTATGCAATAAAGTTTTCTTGAGCTTTGGAGAGTTGTTTTGGTTTCTACCTTCTTCCATCATCTACAGCTTGAGTATATCGAGCTAGATCTTCATTGTTGAAGGTATGAAGCTTTGAGCGTTCCTTTATTGTCTTCAATATGGTAGATCATTTCGTATTTAGGTGTTTTAGTTAATATGCATGTTTAACAACCCCATGATTTACTTATTTTAATCGTCTTGAGCAATGTAGATCCGAAATTAGGAAAAGCCGCCCCGGTAACCGACCGGTCTATACCGGTTTACGAGGCATGTTTTAGAAAACCTAAGCGGGACTCACTATAGCTACGTTGATCGGCGGGAATAATTAAAAGCGAGTAGTAAGTCGGCCAATCTAATATTCATAGTTAAGTAAATTAACATGAAGAATTTGTTGGTGAAGTTTTAATTAGGACATAGTCTTGATGGACCACAAGAGCGTCTTTGGTCAATGTCGGCGGTTTGTCTAGGTGGGTTAGCGGTATGAGTTAGCGCTCAATATCGGCAGTTCTACTTCTTTATGCGTATGGGCTATTACGGACCAATTAAGGAGGGTAGCTTGCGTATAGATTGTCTACTTCCATTGTCGGAGTAGATAGGAGTAGGAATTGCACCCGTAGCTGATAAATATGATAATAATCATTAAAAGCTCGCGATTTATCTAAGGAAATTATGTGGGGAAGTAAACATAATGATTAACTAATCCAAGTTAGTAGATAGGTGAGGAGAGGAGAGGTATACCATATTTGTTTTCTTTTATGTTATTGTTGGTCAATGACCGCCTCTATGTTGCTTCGTAATTATGTTAGAATTGTTTATACTTATAGTTGCATTGTCTCTGTAGGATCGACCTTGACTCGCATTTACTATACTACGATGTACCTAGTATTCTATTCTTGCTAGTAATATCGGCGTTAGTAACTTACACCACGATCATTACCTTCATTTTTCAGCCAAGATATTTCCTAAATTATCCTTCAGAGTGTTGCCTACTATTTCAGATCTCAAAGTACGCCCCGACTATGATTCCTCGAGGGGTCGGTCGGTGACTCGACAGTACCCAAAATCCTATACTTTGGGAGACCAAGCCTTGAATTTTGATAGCGGTGAAAGCCACCCTCAGGGGGCCAAAATCAAAGCAGCTCGAGGCGTCACCATTCTCTCACGTGCTTGTGTCAACAGTAGAGGCCGTGGGGTCGGTTGTCACCTTCCCCGCTCCCACTCGTTATTTTGAAAATTAGGTTGTCTTATTAGGATTTTAGAATTTTCTAACAATCCAAAAAACAATAGATCATGAATATTTAATTTAATCCTTCCACTAGTTTATCGGTTCCAAATACGGTCTAAAATTCCTCGTTAGACGCTACACAATTAAAATTCACCAAGAATTTTATAATCCCAATACTTTAGGACTTTATGAATTTTCTAATAATTCAAAAAACAATAAAACATAAAATTTAAAGCTCCCACTAGTAATCGGTTCCAAATACCGTCTAACTAGTGACACTATATTCATGATTTTCCAATTTTTCGAATAATTAGAAATTTCTTGTGTAGACACTACACAACTAAAATTCACAAAATAATTTTAAAGTCCTATTTAGTCATGATAAAATTTTAGGATCGTACAATTTTATCTCAATAATTTGAAAACAATAAATCTTGAAAGGCAATCACCAAATTATCGGTATTAAACCTGGTGAGCATTAACCGAGTTCACGAGCGGTGTCGGGATTAGCTAAGCCGACCCGTCCTCTTCGTTGGTTCATATCATTTCTTTGGATGAATCGGGCTAAAGGCTGCCCCATTGAGCGAAACTCATGGATAGCTTGACCTTGCCGGACCCCTACGCTAATGTCGCGTGTGTGCGGTCTTTGGAGTTGAAAATCGGGCTAAGGTTGCCCGTTGAGCCTCGGCTCATTTGGATAGCTTGTCCTTGCCGGACCACTGTGGCTAACCCGCGCTTGGGCGGACAAGTCGAGTCGAGCGAAGCCACATTGACCGCCCAAACCAATTTTGAACCTTTTGCTCGGTTGGTGTCCAACTTTTCCGGATTTTCAATTATGAAAACTCTTTTATGTAGTCACTACATAATAAAAATCCATGAATGGTTTTAGATCCCAAAGTTAAATTTACGAGTAAATTTTATTCTATCATGTGATTTTATATCGATAAATTCCATTCGTTTTAATTAATTTAATTTAAGTACCTAAATTAATCTAAATTAATTACGTCTCATACATGCCTAATTAATATCACGATTAATTATCTACATGTATGCATATGCTAGAAGTGGAATTCATGACTATGATGCATGTCATGGCATGGTTATCTCACATAAATTATCAAGCATGAAAATAATTGCATAAAAGTAAACCACTTTGAGATGGATCGTTGGTACCCCATTATCTAATCTATAAATAAACAAATAAACCCAAAATTATTTGTAGCCGCCGTCGGGTATAAGAATTGTATGCTCCATATCTTCAATAAAAGGCCATTCTAGCTGAATTGGTTGAAGCTCCTTCTTCCTTCATCTCTGCCAGAGTTCGATTCCCATACTTTTTTTTTAAATGCAGTTTTTGTGTATTTTAATTGAGCGAGAAAAAAATTCGGACAAAAAAAAATTATTTGATTTGGCCAAGGAGATTTGAACTCAAGTCTGCAAACCATTAAACTGTGACTCGACCACTGCGCCGGCGTTCAGATTTGATGAAGAATTCAACCGATTTAAATAAAGAAGGGGTCCGCCAATTGAAATTAAATCAAAGCAGAAAATTAAATTGCAAAATTAAATTGCATGTCATCTATACCGGAAAAGCGGGTTTACAATAGATCTAATAGTAAACAAGTACCAACTCAATCCATCTAAATCAACCAAATCATTCAATCACGCATATATATAACGAATATATAAAAGATGCAATATTTATTCAATTCCACTTCTTATAAATTAATTTTGAAATCAAGATCGCAAAATCGCTTTAACCGCTCTGATACCATATCTTTGGATATCGAAACCGAATCGGATCCGATCCTTAATTGGATCGTCGGATCGATTCACGCACCGATCGAGACAACGATCATGCACAATGGAAGCTACGAATTAAATTAAATGCGATTTTACCACGATTCGATTCGCATGATTAATTAATTAATAACTACAAAAAAGTTGAAGATTTACCTTATTATAGAGGCGATAAATCGGCGGATGGAGAAGCCACAATCTTCCAGATTGTATCTCCTAGCGACGACTGGTGGACGTCGATCCTCGCCGTAGAACCTCCTCGAATATGCACAAGAAAAACCCTTGGTTTTCTTCTCTTAATAACTAAGGCAAGAAACTAATTTTTCTTCCTTTTATTTGATGTGTGGCACAATTTTCAAGTGTGTATTGTGTTGGGAGGAACTCTCTTTATATAGGAAAATAACTAGTCAAGAGAGTTATCGTTTTCACACCACCAAAACTTATTCCCATAAGGAAAAAAATATTTTCCCACAAAATAAGAGATAATTCCCAAAATATCAATCTCTTAATTTTCCATTAATTATCAAAAAATAGATAATTAATTAATCACACATATGACATAATCTAGAAAAATTTCTTTTCCTAATTTATCACAATAGGGGGCGCCACTTTTGTCAAATTTCTAATAGAAAATGTCTTTTCTATTTTACATATTATTTACCAATTTTATAATATTGCATATTCATGAAATAGACCAACTATTTAATTTATTCTCGAGGTTCCATAAAATTAGAAAACACTCACGTGTTAGGAGCCAACCCGGGGACCATGGACCTATAACCAGTAGCTACAATAAATTAAATAAAAATTCATCGAACATAATATTTCTACTTAATTCATTAATTCCCGGAATTACGCCACTTTAAATCCGAAACTGAACTCTATCGATTATAGATATAACTTATTCTCAAAACGTCGAGTCGAGTCGATAAGTGTCCATTGATGTAATCATTACATATAAACTAACCCTCTATAGACTATCCGTAATGAAGCGGGATTATTTCCGTAAACCTTCTTCAATACATCTTATCCTTATTTACAATTAACCCACTAGTGATCAATTAGTTCATAACCAATACGAACTCCACGGATCGATCAGTTTCTAGGATCAACGAATAAAGGGATCGTCTTTCTACTTCCCGCAAGAATGAATGGATTCCATATCTGTGAGACACACACTTCTCACTCATTCTAGAATAGTGCCAACGTGAAAGTGATTCGGACCGCGCCTCTAAGCGATTCTTAACGAACACATCAAACCCTATCCTGAAACAAGTAGGAGTATGTAATCACTTCAGGATTAAGGTTAATCCATAAATGATCATCTTATGATTTAATAATATTTCTCAATCACGAATTATATGAGAAATGCGAGATCAAATCGGTCGAGTCTATATGACTACATCATATATAAATGCCTACTTACTTAGATAACCATATTGACGGTCCGAATATGGCGGTCACACCTTAAAGTGTTAGGCACATTAATGGTGGTTTAATAAATAGACCCCATACTTTGATTAAGTTCACCACGGACTAATAGTTCAAGTGTATCACCATAAACTTAATCCTCATGTGTCACACTGCTTGAGTTATATGGCTACATATAATCTGACTTGGGGTTTTGTTAGTGTATTAAATATAATACGAAGCAAATAATAAGATGAGAATAAATCATCAATTATTAATTATAAAAACAATTCTGAAAAATTGTCTTTGGTAGCTACTTCACTTGATTACCACCTCCGATCATTGACCACCCCGATGTAGAGACACCGTGATGCATAGACACCGGGATGAAGTGTTACCCACGATCACGAGAGACACGCGATGCATTAACCACCCCGATCACGAGACAACGCGATGCGAAACACCGGGATGAAGTGACACGCGATCGATGACCACCACCTCCGATCGATGACTATCTCGATGTATTGACCACCCCGATCCATTGACCACCGCTATGAAGTAGCCACCCGATCTGATATCCACCTGATTCGAGAGACACCGCAATCACGATGACCACCCCGATCTGAGAGACACCGTGATGCGAGAGGCCTTTGAGATAGTGACACCACGATGCATTGACCACCCCGATGCATTCGCGGTGTCTTTTTAGCGTCCAATTTTTTTAGCGTCCACAAAAGAAAAAAAAACATTTTTTAGCGTCCAAAAAATTTTTAGGGGTAGTTTGGTCTATGTAATTTTATGTCCTTATAACCAAATAAGATCTAAGTGTGTCCTAAGTGCCTAATTAAGTACTCAAACTAGTCCTTATAAACAAATACCCAAAGATATTATCGAAAAGTTAGTTACCAAGTCAAACATGGTGGAAGTAAGTTTTGGTGCGATGACCCCATTATTAAAGCGCTCACAAATCGTCGTCACGACTTCCATGTCTGACCCGATAGGCCGTCAGTGTGGAGATGAAAGCGAGCACGAGGATGTTCGCATATTCATTAATGAAAGGAACAATGCTCGAAAAACACTCGAGGTTGTAACCGCCAACAAAGGAAAATAAGTAGCGGGTCCTTCCGAACAACGGAAAACCCACGAGCCAAACCCAATCCAGGAGCCGAGCGCCCCACATGTCCCAAACGCAAATCTTTGCTCTCGCCCATGGAGTATGTCAAAGGATGGATTAAGGGAGCCAATACCTCATCTTCATTGGTCTACCTCCATAACAAATCAAAGGCATGTCCGTTCCATGTGTTGCTACTCATGCTGCCCCGATAGCACCGCCAGCTAGCTCCAAGCATTAATGATCCTCCTCAACATTCTCAACATTCAAACAGAGAGGGACACTCCCAAAGAGAAGGGAGTGTTCATTCCTGTATTGGGAGAACACGAACAAAAGGGTCGTCACTAAATAGACTCGGGCCAAGAAACGATGATCGCAATGAGTGTAATGTGGCTCCGAGGCGAGTAGGTGGAGGGCCATTTGTGCTAATCACCAAAATGTCGGGAAAGACTCGGGGACCCACGTGCGAGTCTCAAAATAGCTGTTGGAAGAGAAGCTCGATCGAGCACATGCCTGAACACTCCCCGAACCACCAACATGGAGAAATAAGTTCAAAATGATCGAGAAGAGGCTTGAGGATATGGAAAGGTAAAACCGAGAGAGCGGCCGAGGCCGACTTGGGAACTAGCGTCCTCTCTAAGAATATTACGAAAGGGAACCATGATGAGGCATCCACTATCCTAATTTCCAAAACTTCAACATTACATCTTGCCATTATGGTGGCTTTCCGCTTTTGAGCAAAATCTCTTTGGCAACACAGAATGAATCTGCTTGGTGCATCGCTTTAGTAGGAACTATGCAAGACTAGGCGGTGACATTGATTCGAAGCCTACCTCCTCGATCGATCTGCTCTTGGGAAGATATGCAATGTAAGTTTGTGGATGAGTTCAAATTAGAAGGCAGGCCAAAAAAGTAATCGATGATCTCTACGAGGTCTGCCAAGGAGATAATGAATCGGCTCAAAGTTATTATGAGCGATTAACTAAAGTATTCGAGCAAACCCGGAGGCATAAAGGACATGGAGGTCATCACCGGCTTCCAAGCAGGTTTGATAAGGGCGGTCTCAAAGCGAGTTCATATGGCGGCCCGCCGTAAACATGCAAAAAGCGCTCAATAGAGCCCAAAAATTTAACATATCGGGCCGGGTCCTACATCGTCGAATATCATAAGAAAAAAACAAGGTCGATACCAATCTACCAAGAGAGGATCGAAATCCTCCAAGAGAGGATCGATAAAGAAATAACAAGCGCGACCTCAAAAAGCTGTGGAAATTCAGGGAGGAGGTTCTCGGATTTGAGCACTGCACTTTCTAGACGTGTTGCGTGTGTCTTAATACAACCAAGTAAGTAGGTTAACTGCACATAGACGTTTATTGTCCGTCCCATGAAAGTAAACAAGGTTTGGTGACTGCACTCGTAGCTAAAACTAAATTAAAACATAAGTTCATATTGACTCGGGGATTTACGGGGAAAGTAAACATAATGATTAACTACACCAAGCTAGGAGATCGGTTAGGAGGAGGAACACCATTTTTATTTTTCATCATTACGTTGGTCGTAGACCACTATATGTGTTCTTAATTAGATTCGTATGATTAATATCAATATTGCATTGTCTCTGTGGGATCGACCTTGATTCACCTTTTGCTATACTACGATTGACCTAGTACTCTTGCTAGTATAAGCGACTTACACAAGCGCGACATCAAGTTTTGGTGCATTTTAGGGAAAATGGCCAATTGTTGATAATAAATTTACTAACCCTAATTATGATCTTTCAATTTTCTATTATTTATTTTATTTGAGTCATGAGTCGCCTTACATATTCTGCATCGTTTAAAAAATCATAAAGAAGGAATCGGGACTCGTGTAATTGGGGACACCTCTACTTGCAAAAAGCGAGATCTAGAAAACCTGATTCTTATTTTCCCGGCGTGTTACGTGTTTAATCTGTTAGTTTTAGTTAGTAGTGCGCAATAGTTGAGGTTAAACCCAAGCCCAGCGGATGTTCACTAACCGCGTTTTTGTTTTCCTTTTGATTATTTTGCGGGGCGTGTAGAGCGCTTTTGATCTTTATTCGATTAGTTTTTCTTTATTAGATCCCAAACTAAGCACGATTGCCTCCGAAAAGGTCGCCGTATTGAAGGTCAAACCCATCTCAATCTACCCGTTCCAAGAACAAGAAGTTCGGCGCTTGAATGACAAGGATAAAAAAGGATGTAGGTAGAGGATGAAGATACTAGTACCGGAGATCCAAAAAAATGCTGCCTGGGCGAATACGAGGACTTTAGGAGGCGAGTGCGAGGGCGTTAGATGAATTCGGTGCATGAAATTTCTTACGAATCCGGCCCGGGAGGATCCTAACTACATTCCATCATATTAGGATTACCCAGACTTTGATGTGATTGAGAAGTTAGAAGATCCTGGTAGTTTTAGGCTCTCTCTCTCGGTTGATGCCATATATGTAGGGTTAGGTCTATGCAATTCTGGGTCTAGTAGAAACATCATCCCGCTTTCCCTCTGCCGAAAGGTACATTTCTCGGTTGTCCTAAGCCAAACATCACCATGTGATTAAGTAGATCACCAGTCGATATGTGTTAGGTGTAATGCCGAAAGACAATTTTGTAATTGTTTTATTTAATAATTGAAATGATATTATTATTCATATTTATTATTCTCATATTCACCGAGGTGACAATAGTATTTACACTACAGAAAAACCCAAAAGTATATCGTTTATGTAATCACTTAACTCAGTGTATGGGATATACACGGGAGGATTGAGTTAGTGAAGATGTACTTAAAATACAATTAGCCCGTATTGAAGTTAATCGAGTATCGGGTCTCTCCTTTAACGTGATATTAATGCGCCGAACACAATAGGTGTGATTGTCTTATCGGACTTTCGGTTAAGAGAACCTAGTGGGGCATTTATATGTGATAGATATATCATATAGAAATTTGGACCGATTTGATTAGAGTTCACGATATAATTCCGTGTCGAGAAGTCTTATCGAATCAATCGATGATCATATTTATGGATATATCTTAATCTGAGGTGATCACGATCAAGCTGCTTGAAGCGAGTATGAGGTTTGACTTGGCGGTTAAGGATTACACCGAGTCTGTGATCCGAATTACCCGTCTTGGCATTGTATCTTTGGATTGAGTGAGTTGTATGTGTTATCACGAATCTGAATCCATTCCTTCCATTTATGGAAGTAGATAAACGATTCTCTTATTTGTTAATCCTATAAAGCGATCGATCGCGCAAGTTCATATTACAATCGATTAGCTACCGGTGAGTTGTATGAATTAATTGATCACTAGGGGTTAATGATAAATAAGGATAAGAGGTTTTAAAAGGGTTAACGGTAACTTCCCGATTTAGAATGAGCGATCTATGGAGGATTAATCCATATGTAATGATTATATCAATGGGCGCTTATTATTATTCTCGTGAGGAGATAAATATAATCTCATAATCGGAGGAGTGCGATCAGGGATTATCTTTGGTATATTCTGTGATTGATTTATCGAATATAATTATTACATTAAGTAAGATAATTATTTATTTGATTTATCGAGCGATTATTAGTCCATGGTCCCGACGTGCCTTCAATATAGCATAGCTATTCTCGGACGTCGAATCCTAATAATATTAATTTAGTTCTTATTAGAATTTAATTAAAACGATATGTGAATTAATTGTTTAGTGAACTATTAAATTAGTTGGGCTAAATAATTAAATATGTGAAAAAGGCATTTTTCATAATCTTGGCAAAATTAGTGTTATGGCCAAAAATAACATTGACTAGGTCAATGATGAAAATTTCGGCCAAGACATGTTTTTAGTCAACAAGAAATTTTTTTCTTGTGATTTAATAAGACATGTGCACAAAATATTTATTGGATAAATATTTATGGTAAGAAATAAAGGTAAATATTATTCTAGATTTGTTCTAGAATATTATGGCATTATCTTTTAATTATTGGATTTATTTATTTGCAAAATAAAATCCTTCGAGGACAAGGGTTGCTTTCCTATATAAAGAGAGTTCTCCCAAGCCTAAAACACTAGACATAATTTCGACTTCTACCTCTTAGAGAGGAGAAGGAAATTTCGGCCAAGGGGAGAATAGGGAAAATCTTGGAGGTTTTCCGGGTAGCATATTGAGAGGATTCGATACGAGAATTTCCTTCCACCGGGAGTTGCTTGGATCACACGTACGGAAGATCGTGGTGCTCTTCATACTTTCTCTCGTTCTTCCTATAGCGGTTCTTCAACTTGGATTTTAAGATCCAAGAGGTATGTTCTACAACCCCCTTGTAGAGTAGATCTAGTTATTTTATTACGTGTAATTTATAGATCTAGATCCTTAAATCGCTTTCGTTGCGGATGGTATTACTAATAGTGGTATCGGAGCCAAGGTGATCTATATTTATACGTATAAAATATTAGATCTAGGAGTGGTAAACATGTAGATTTTTTGTCCTAATTTTTTTTAAAAAAAGGGCCGATGCATATATGTAATTTTTTATGTTATGAATGTCTTGGTTTAAGTGATGGATTGGGGTTGAGTCTTGTTTACTCGTTAGATCTATTTTGTAGCTCTTTTGTTTAGTAACAATTGAGCATAGGAATTGTATTTTATTTATGTCAATTTTGAAAATTCCATGTAAAAGTAGCATCTTTTATTGTAATTTTGTAATTCCGGGCTCGAAAAGATGAAGATCTTGCTGGAAAATTGAAGATCAAGGCGAAACCCAAGTTATGAGCGAGGAGAAGCGGTTAAAAGTTTTTAAAAAAGCTGCTACAGGACTTTGCGGCGCTGAAAGCGTCGCTATAAATCCTGTTTAATAAAAAATTGCGGCTAGGGTTTATGTTGCGGCTGCATAAATTATTTTTAAAACCTTTTTTTTTTTTTTTAAACCTAAAACTGCCGTTAGGTAGAAAGCGAAAAAAAAATTATTTTTGGAAAATAATTTATTCAACAACCGCATGTAACAATAAAAAAAAATTTAATTATAATAAATTGAGTTTATTTAATTAAAAAAGGTCTTTTCTTCTCTCGGGTGTTCGTGGTTCGTGATCCGACGGTTCGAGTTCAAGATTCGAAGATCAAGACTCAAAGACATAGATTATGTAATTTACTACTTTCCTAGGATAGATTAGATACGGGGGTACCAACAATCCATCTCGGTGTTTAAATTTTCCGTAATTTATTTTTTATGTGTTTGATCATAAAATAGATATAAAATCGGAATTGCCATGACATGCATCATATCATAAATCCACTCCATGCATACATGTAAAATTTTAATTTTGGTAATTAAAATATGCATGTATAAAAACTCGCGTAATTAGTTGAAATTTAATTAATACGTGGTAATTAATTAATGTGTTATTTGTTTATAAGGATATGTTTTGGGACTTAATTAGACATTTAGGACATCCAAAAAAGATCATCGTTTATAAGGACATATTTTTTCTATGTTTCCTACATTACCCCTCTCTTACAAACCCAGCATTAATCCCCTTTAAACCATTTTGCTTGTTTCAGTTCCAGGGAAAACAAACTCAGCTCGTCCTGGTAACTTCCATGGCTGATTCCGGCCGGCTTGAGACAACTGCCACCGTCGATCTGAGTTCCGACCTGAACTCCTGCGATTTCAGCCATCTCCGACGAGTCCCGAGCCCTCTTTTTACTATCAGCTTCCGTCCGGCATGGCTTTCAGCTTTTCCGATTCCGGTCGGTTTCAAACAACTCCGGCGATCTGAGCCCTCCCGCCGATTTGTAGTTGCTCTACCTTTGAATTCCTTTTTGTTTTGTTTTGTATTACGTGCATACATTTCATTTGCTTTCTATGATTTGTGTTAAATCTTTTGGTTTTGTTTTACAATTGTTCTTGGCGGATGCAATGCAACAAGCTGTTAATCAAGCGAAAGTATATAGCGACAACCAATGTGTCAAATCCGTTCTTAATTTGTTCATCAAGAGAAAACTCCACTCGGCTTTGATTTGGTTCATCCATTGCAAAAGAAATGATCTAATGGAGGAAAATAATTATTACTGAGCTTTAATTTGATGGTTTTAATTGTTCCGTTTCTTATTTAGCAGCAAAGTTTCTCAGAGTTTTACAGAGTTTTAATGGTTTTAATGGTTTTACAGAGTTTCTCCATTTCTTTATCCAGCATCAAGAAATGACTACAGTTATTTGTTCTCAGTTATTCGGTAATATCTTTCTATTACTTTAGGCTTGATTTTCATTTGCAAGAGAGCTTGGTGAGTCGCCCTTCTTCCCCTGTCTTGGTGCTTGATAAAGAAATGGAGAAACTGCTACGTAGGTTATGTTTTTCTTTTTAATATTTAACCTCACAGTGAAGACCTTTATTAGACATATTCGTATATGATTAATGTTTTGATCTGCTTTTTAGTGGTGTGCCAGATGAATATGTTATTTGTAATGGTTGCAAAAGTCCTGATACAGTACTATCAAAGGAGAATAGACTTTTCTTCCTCAGATGTGAAAATGTGTGTTCTTCTCCTCTTGATTAGTAGTTTTTGTAAAGTGGATAACCGGGGCTCTTAAATTTATTTGTAACTTCATGCTTTGATTTTTTATTTTTTTTACTTGTGCTTCCTCATATTTGTAAATATCATATATACTAAAGAAACGCATGCACACAAGTCGAGGCCAATGATTTGTACCATTGCCTACATTGTGATTCGATGATGAAAATTCTTAATGTGAGGCCTTTAAATTGTTGTCGATTTTCGTTTCTCTTTCTCATTCTGTCTTCATATCATCTTGTTTCTCCTGCTTTTCATTCTACCTCAGTTTCTTTTGTTCACTCAATTATGTACTTTCTTTTTTATCTATCTATTGTAACTAACAAGACATGGGCCTATGATGTTTGTATTTTTGCCTACATTGTAGAGTATACATTCTTGAAATTCACTTTATAGAGTATACATTCTTGAAATTCAACGGCATCATGCAATGTGTAGAATTTCTTGTCATACGATGCATAATGGCTTAAAAACCACATTCATAGTGACCAAACTCTTGGCCGATGTCACTGCATAAATTGTTGATGTCACGCATATTTATTGTCGATGTCACTAAATAAAATGACGATGTCACTGCATAAATTGCCGATGTCACTGCATAAATTGTTGATGTCACTGCATAAAATACCGATGTCACTACATAAATTGCGATGTCACCGCATAAAATGTTGATGTCATCGCATTTACGATTGCCGATGTCATTGCGATAAATTGTTGATGTCACGCATATATGATTGCCGATGTCACTGCATAAAATATTGATATCACTGCATATATGATTGCCGATGTCACTACATAAAAATATGAATTAAGGTGAAAGATTTATGTTGATCGTAGATTTATATCAAAAGATATAGCCATTTGAAGTCGATTTTATGAAGAAAAAAAAAGAAATCGATTTTATGAAATTTAGTCGAAAAAATATCAAATGTCATCACGGTGTTGCTTCATCAAATGTCACTGCATCCCGGTGATCAATGCATCCCGATGGTCTCTGCATCGCGGTGTCTCTGCATCGGGAGTGGCCACTTCATCGCGGTGTCTCTGCATCGGGAGTGGCCACTTCATCGCGGTGTCTCTGCATCAGGGGTGGCCACTTTATCGCGATGTCACTGCATAAATTGTCGATGTCACACATATATGATTGTCGATGTCACTGCATATATAATTGTCGATGTCAATGCATCGCGGTGGTCAATGCAGCGCGGTTGTTAGTGCATCGCGGTGTCTCTACATCGAGGAGGTCAATGCATCACGGTGGTCAATGCAGCGCGGTTGTTAGTGCATCGCGGTTTCTCTGCATCGAGGAGGTCGATGCATCACGGTGGTCAATGCATAAATTGTTGATGTCGCGTATATATGATTGCCGATGTCACTGCATAAAAATATGAATTAAGATGAAAGATTTATGTTGATCGTAGTTTTATATCAAAAGATATAGCCATTTGAAGTCGATTTTATGAAGAAAAGAAATCGATTTTATGAAATTAAGTCGGAAAAATATCAAATGTCATCACGGTATTGCTTTATCAAATGTCACTGCATCCCGATGATCACTGCATCTCGAAGGTCTCTACATCGCGGTGTCTCTGCATCGGGGGTGGCCACTTCATCGCGGTGTCTCTGCATCGGGGGTGGCCACTCCATCGTGGTGTCACTTCATCGCGATGTCTCTGCATATATGATTGCCGATGTCACTACATAAATTGTTGATGTCATTCATATATGATTGTTGATGTCACTGCATAAAATGTTGATGTCACTGCATATATGATTGCCGATGTCACTGCATAAATTGTTGATGTCACGCATATATGATTGCCGATGTCACTACATAAAATGTTGATGTCACTGCATATATGATTGCTGATGTCAATGCATCGCGGTGTCATTTCATCGCGGTGTCTCTGCATCGTGGTGGTCACTTCATCGCGGTTGTCAGTGCATTACGGTGTCACTTCATCGCGGTGATCAATGCATCGCGGTGGTCAATGTTTAAAAAAAGAATAAATCAACTTATTCCGTCCAGAAAAAAACAAAACAAAAAAAAAAAAAAAAAAAAAAAAAAAAAAAAAAAAAAAAAAAAAAAAACTTTATCGTCCAGAAAACAAATAAATAAATAAAAAAAAAGCAAAACATAACAACAACTAACGCTTCATACCAAAAAAAAAAAAAAAAAAAAAAAACATTCAGCAGCACTAGCTATCATTCCCGCGTCCCCTCTTTTTATTTTTATTTTAGTTTTTTCTTCATTAAGGGTATTTGGGTCTATCTATCTATTTTTTGTCCTTATAACTAAGTGTTTGTTTTGGATGTCCTTTTTGCCTAATTAAGTCCAATATATGTCCTTTTAGATAATTGTCCCTTAATTAATTTAGTAACTAATTAAAGATCCGAGGGCGGGTTATGAAATCGTTAAGCCTTTTAGGTGTGTGTTCTAGGTGAACCGCCTTAAAAGCACAAACGAGATCACGTTTTCGATTAAGTAGTGTCTACGAGATTGAATGATGGTAAAAGAACAATAAATCTTGGATAAAAGCGGTTCGCCTATAGGTTGGGTGGTCAATCGGTGTGTGCTCGACCGATTGAAGCCTCTAGTGTGATGTATGCACGGGGTCGGCAAGACTAAGCTACACCAAATGAGCGGAGGGTGATTCCTTCTTATCTCAATGGAGCTCTCTTGACCCGACTTCGTCGGTATCACACATATGTTCCAACGAATAGGGCGGGTAGGCTTGCCTACGTTACCGACACCATTCGAATCCTTGATTTGATGTGCTTTTATGTTAACATCAAAAGGCGTGGTTAGTTAACCCACCACCACTTCCAAAATATTGAGTGGGAGCGGGAGGCGACACCAATCCCACGGCCTCTACTATAGATACAAGTAAGTGAGATAGGATGGCCGAAAGACAATTTTGTAATTGTTTTATTTAATAAATGAAATGATATTATTATTCATATTTATTATTCTCATATTCACCGATGTGACAATAGTATTTACACTACAGAAAACCCAAAAGTATATCGTTTATGTAATCACTTAACTCAGTGTATGGGATATACACGGGAGGATTGAGTTAGTGAAGATGTACTTAAAATACAATTAGCCCGTAGTGAAGTTAATCGAGAGTATTAGGTCTCTCCTTTAACGTGCTATTAATGCGCCCAGAACACAACATGTGTGATTGTCTTATCCGGACTTTCGGTTAAGAGAACCTAGTGGGGCATTTATATGTGATAGATATATCATATAGGGCTAGACCGATTTGATTAGAGTTCACGATATAATTCCGTAATCGAGAAGTCTTATCGAATCAATCGATGATCATATTTATGGATATATCTTAATCCTGAGGTGATCACAGTCAGCTGCTTAAATCAGTATGAGGTTTGACTAGACGGTTAAGGATTACATTGAGTCTGTGATCTGAATTACCTCATCTTGGCATTGTCTTTGGATTGAGTGAGTAGTCCGTGTTATCACGGATCACGGAATCCATTCCTTCCATTTATGGAAGTAGATAAACGATTCCTCATTTGTTAATCCTAAAGCAGATCGATCGCGAGTTCATATTACACTGATTAGCTACCAGTGAGTTGTAAGAATTAATTGATCACTAGGGGGTTAATGGTAAATAAGGATAAGAGGTTCTAAAAAGGGTTAACAATAACTTCCCGATTTAGAATGAACAGTCTATGGAGGATTAATCCATATGTAATGATTATATCAATGGACTCTTATTATTATTCTCGTGAGGAGAAAAATATAATCTCATAATCGGAAGAGTGCAGTCACGGGATTATGGTGGCATATTCCTGTGATTGATTTATCGAATATAATTATTACATTCAGTAAGATAATTATTTATTTGATTTATCTCGAGCATTTGATTATTAGTCCATGGTCCCCGACGTGCCTCCAATATAGCATAGCTATTCTCGGACGTCGAATCCTAATAATATTAATTTAGTTCTTATTAGAATTTAATTAAAACGATATCTGAATTAATTGTTTAGTGAACTATTCAATTAGTTGGGCTAAATAATTAAATATGTGAAAAAGACATTTTTCATAATCTTGGCAAAATTAGTGTTATGGCCGAAAATAACATTGACTAGGTCAATGATGAAAATTTCGGCCAAGACATGTTTTTAGTCAACAAGAAATTGTTTTCTTGTGATTTAATAAGACATGTGCACAAAATATTTATTGGATAAATATTTATGGTAAGAAATAAAGGTAAATATTATTCTAGATTTGTTCTAGAATATTATGGCATTATCTTTTATTTATTGGATTTATTTATTTGCAAAATAAAATCCTTGGAGGACAAGGGTTACTCTCCTATATAAAGAGTGTTCTCCCAAGCCTAAAACACTAGACATAATTTCGACTTCTACCTCTTAGAGAGGAGAAGGAAATTTCGACCAAGGAGAATAGGGAAAATCTTGGAGGTTTTCGGGTAGCATATCGGGAGGATTCGAGCGAGAATTTCCTTCCACCGGGAGTTGCTTGGATCACACGTATGAAAGATCGTGGTGCTTTTCATAATTTCTCTCGTTCTTCCTACATCGGTTCCTATCTTTTCCGAGAGATCGTTTATGGTATTTGCTTCAACTTATATTTTAAGATCCAAGAGGTATGTTCTACAACCCCCTTGTAGAGTAGATCTAGTTATTTTATTACGTATAATTTATAGATCTAGATCCTTAAATCGCTTCCGTTGTGGATGGTATTACTAACAATATGTTCGCTGGAAAGTTAAGAGACTACACTGTCACGGTAGGTGGCTTCGTCTACCAAATTCAATTTTTAGTTTTGGATGTTCCCGAGGGCCCCAACACTGGTGTGTTACTCGGACGTCCATTCTTGGCCCCCAGTCGAGCCATAATGGACATGGATTATGGCATAATTACGCTAAGATCGAATAATGATGCCACAACTTTTACGTTCTTAGAGCCATTAAAGAATATGCCAGGGGAATGTCAAATGTTGAGCTCAAGTTCTAAAGATGAAAAGGGTGCGGAGAAGGCGAGCTTTGAAAGCGTGCGAGAGATAGGTGCTAGTGAGTAGGAGTTCATGTAAATCTTACTTCGAGAGAAAAAAGGCAGGGGACACTACAACGCACCTCGGGAGGTGAACTATCATGATCCTACAGAGATGGATAAGCCCACCCCAAGCGGTGAGAGCTTGGATTTAGAGAATGATGCAGTGGAACCCTCGAGCACGAAGGATAAATCTCAAAGTAGAAGAGGAAAGTCGAGTACACGGGCTAAGAGATCCAAGCATGCCAGGTAGAGAGCTCAAGGCCCTATCAAGGAAGTTCGAGAAGGTGCATTCCTTGATAATAATGAAGAATGCTTCATTCTTGGTCTAAAGATCCAAGAAAGGGCATAGATCGAGAGAGAATGGAGGTGAAATTCTGTGAAAGCTTTGAGAGTGTAAGTTTGGCAGGTGAAAGCCCGAAAATCTGACTAAGAAAAGCTCAAAAGGAAAGTCAAGTAGAGGACTCTAAACTTAGAACTACTTCTCATCCCTTAGGTAGGTGGAGTCAATAAAAGTAGCCCGAGAGAACGATGAGCTTTTTTCTTCCTACCGCATCCAAAGGTTGAAAGCCAATGGATGGTGGGAAGGTTTTTTTACTCGTTGCTCACTCAGGTGAAGTAGGTTAGGCTTTGATTCGGAGAAAATGCAAAAACATGAAGGAAAAATAGTTAAGGAAGAGTGAGTTATGAGTAAAAATCGTGAAGGGTCCAGTGAAAGGTAAGATTGATCGAAATCTGAGAAAATCTTAGAGAAACATGCTCTCACAATTGCGAGTAGCCTCTTTGCAATTCTTGAGCATGCCAAACCCAATTTCAAGATTTGAACATATTCTAGACCACCTGCATAGCGCGCTTTGCCACGCGCTATTGTGGGCAGCCTGGCAGAGTTGTCAACATGCTCATTTTCCCCTCTCCCATATTTTCCTCCTTCTCCATAAACCACCATTACCCCTTCATCTCAATCCCCTCACATTCACCCTCAATCCTTTCTCCCTATAACTCCTCTCCCATTATCCCACTAACCCTTCCACCTCCACTCATTTCTCCTATAGAAACCCACCTCTTCAACACCATTTTCATCATTCCATTTCTAAACACAAAACATCCATAAGAACTTCTTGCATTCAACCAAGCCATCATCACCACCGTACCACCACCGTAAAACTCTATACTAGCCATCCTTGACCACCATAAAACCAACCCATACAGCACTGCTGCTGCAATTTTTGTTGTGCTACCACAATTTTTGTTCATCTTAGTTGCAGACAGTTCCAAAAAATCACACCTTCAGGCTCTCGAAATTCCGAACCCTTGACGGCAAAATCGAGCCTTGTCCAGTCAGCAGCCAGTTCAGTTCTTATTCTCAGAATCCTAAAAATTTCTTTCGAAATTGCGAGCAGCTTGCCACAATTGTCAACTTGATTTTTTAGCAACAGTATTCCACAAAAATCTCACTTTTCTAGTTTCCATGGCCAACAGACGCAACAAAGGACCAAGAAGACCTGGTGGGCAGAAGGATGTTCAAGAAGATGCCATACCATTAATCAATGGGGTTGAACAGTTCAATTCGGTTCAGCTTAATGAGTCATTCCGCGCACACTGGAATGCACGCATTGTTACTCGAGATAAGGGTGTAGACATCAATGAGTGTGGGCAGTTTTTACCATCTATTCTTCGACACCATGGATGGTTTGCTACGGCTAAGGTTCTGGCCCTGTTCAACGCCGCTATCGTCTGGGAGTTTTATGCATATGTAGTGCATAAACCTCAAGCCTAGTTTTCTATGGTTCGAGGTGTTCGTATTGACTTCTCTATCGAGAGGATCAATGCGTACTTTGGCATTTGATAACGCACCCGTTGGACTTGATGAGTACACTTCAGCTACTAGTGTTCCAAACCTTGAGAGGCTAGAGATTATTGGTGCGTATTTTTATGGTGAGTGGTAGAGAGATTTTTTTGATGCCCCGACTATCTATGAGGTGAACGACCTGAGATGGGACAAGATAGTATTGCATAGGTTTTGTTGGAAGTAGCGCCCGAAAGACAATTTATGTAATTGTTTTTAGAATTAATAAATGATGATTTATTCTCATCTTATTACTTGCTTCGTGCTTGTAAGTAATACACTCATTGAAAACCCTAAGTCGTATCATTTGTAGCCATATAACTTAGTGTGTGTCACACGTGAGGATTAAGTTTATGGTGATACACTTGAAATTTTAGTCCGTGGTGAAGTTAATCAAAGTATGGGGTCTATTGATTAAACCACCATTAATGCGCCCATAACACTTTATGGTGTGACCGTCCTATCCGGGCCGTCGACATTGGTTGTCTAAGTGGGGCATTTATATATGATAAGAGTCATATAGGACTGGACCGATTTAATCTGAGTTTCTCATATAATTCCGTGATTGAGAAATCTTATTAAATCACAAGATGATCATTTATGGATTAACCTTAATCCTGAAGTGATTACAGACTCCTACTTGTTTCAGGATAGGGTTTGATGTGTTCGTTAAGGATCGCTAAGAGGCGCGGTCCGAATCACTTTCACGTTGGCACTATTCTGGAATGAGTGAGAGGTGTGTGTCTCACTGATATGGAATCCATTCCTTCCTGCGGGAAGTAGAGAGACAATCCCCTTATTTGTTGATCCTAGAAACTGATCGATCCCGGGAGTTCGTATTTGTTATGAACTAATTGATCACTAGTGGGTTAATGGTAAATAAGGATAAGATGTGTTGAAGAAGGTTTAAGGAAATAATCATACTTCAGTACGGATAGTCTAGGGAGGGTTAGTTTATATGTAATGATTATATCAATGGACACATATCGACTCGACTCGGCGTTTTGAGAATAAGTTATATCTACAATCGATAGAGTTCGGTTTCGGATTTATGGTGGCGTAATTCCGGAATTAATGAGTTGAGTAGAAATATTACATTCAATGAATGTTTTATTCAATTTATTGTAACTCACGATTATAGGTCCATGGTCCCCGGGTTGGCTCCTAACACGCGAGTGTTTTCTCATTTTATTGAACCTCGAGAATAAATTGAATAGTTGGTCTATTTAATGAATATACAATATGATTTATGTGGTAAATAATATGTAAAATAGAAAAGACATTTTCTATTAAAATAATGACATGTGAGGTGCCATTTTTTGGGATAAATTAGGAGAAGAAATGTTCCTAGATTATCTCATATGTGTGATTAATTAATTATCTATTTGTTGGATAATTAATGGAAAAATTAAGAGATTGATTTTTTGGGAAATATCTCTTATTTTGTAGCAAAAATATATTTTCCTTATGGGAATAGGTTTT
Source organism: Gentiana macrophylla (assembly GCA_026214975.1). Classification (NCBI taxonomy): domain Eukaryota; kingdom Viridiplantae; phylum Streptophyta; class Magnoliopsida; order Gentianales; family Gentianaceae; genus Gentiana; species Gentiana macrophylla. Next base: position 60,672 of record JAOBSW010000607.1, on the reverse strand, counting down.
TGTGGTGTGAAAAGGATAACTCTCTTGACTAGTTATTTTCCTATATAAAGGGAGTTCCTCCTAACACAAAATCACAATTGAAATTTGCGCCACAAATAAATAGAAGGAAGAAAAATTAGTTTATTGCCTTAGTCATTAAGAGGAGAAAAATCTAGGATTTTTCTTGTGCATATTCGAGGAGGTTATACGGAGAGGATCAACGTCCACCAGTCGTCACTTGGAGATATAATCCGGAAGATCACGGCTTCTCCTTTTGGTCGATTATCTCTTCCTCTCTGATAAGGTAAATCTTTAACCTTCTCGTAGGATCAATTAGTTATGTCTCATATCGTAAATTTGCATAAGCTTCTGTTGTGCAAAGATCGAGTGTTTTGATCGGTGCTACTACTCCTTGCAGGTTTGTCATTTCCCATCTACTTCCTTGCGATCATTACTCATCAGTTACGCCAAGGCAAGCTGAGCTCATGTTCTTTCTCGAAATCATGAACGAGGTGAATTCCGGTTTTCTTATGCACTTCTACATTCAAGAAATTGTTGGATCATGATGAGAGATACTTCCATATGGGCACATGATCGATGCATTTGCGATACCGGCAGATTCCCCTATTTTGGCTGTTGATGAGAGGGTGGATCCAAGGCCCGATCCTGAATAGAGATGCAGTGTCCGAGACGGAACGAGGTAGAGGGCGTAGAGTTGGTCGACGAGAACGGACCCCAGTCCCCGGGAACGTACCCCAACATGAGATCAATAAGGGCTTTGCCCGAGAGATTGCTACTCTTCATGGGAAGATAGATCACATATGCATCATCTCGGCGTTCCACCATTTGCCCCTCCTCCTAGATGTGCCACTCATCGTGCTACTTCCTTCAACTGTTGGACCTTCTACTTATGCGCCTCCTAGTTTTGAGCGATCACCGTCCCCCGAGGAGTACTACTACATGTTTGATTCTGATGATTAGACACTTTTCTATTTCTTTTGTTATTTTCCAGATCTTGTTTTACTTTTTTTTCTAGTATTTCCCGACTTTGCACCAGCATTGTGGTTTTTATCATTAATAATATATTTCATTTTTCCGGCTTAATCTGTTTGAGTATTTTTATTACTTTCTTATTTCCGTCAAAAGTGTTGTAACGAATTTTGTTTCCCCGAGCACATCGCTTTGTTTTGTTTGTGAGATTCACTGCAGATTCCGAGGATTTTCTATCTTTTTCCCACACATACAATGATACGAATTCCCTTTCAAGCTCCAGGGTTAACGAAGCTAAGTTCTTTTCTCACTTTTTATCATTGGGGACAATGTTTCGATTAAGTGGGGGAAAGAACGTCACTTAGCTCTTGGCGTTGTATTTTTTCCAACTTCCGATTATCTCGTTTCATTTTATGCATTTTTCACCATTTTTTTTGATTCGTTTTCGAATGAGATTGCAAAGATATAAAATCTTTGACTTTTTTAAGCTAATTAATTACACCTTTGTTTCATGTATGAACGGACGAAAGTTGTCCCAACTTTTGAGGTAGTTGTGTATTAACCGCATATTCTTTTTATGAACAACCTTTTAAGTACGCATAATTCACTTCTTTAGTATGTAGTATAGATGACGCCTTATGTTGACTTGCGTTGACACCTGTTTTCCGAGTTTTTTTCTACCTATGGTCATTTAGTTCAAGTTGTGGATCTTATAAGGGATAAGTATTTACTGATTGATGGTTTATAAAATTAAGAAGAAAGTGAGGATAGATAGATTTTCGAGGGTGTCCAACCTGCCCGAAAAAGAATAAAAATTCTTTGGAAAGAGGGTAGCAAGTTCAGGGTTAGATTTGATAAAGTTCTTGCTTGGCACCCACCATTGGAAGTTTCTGCTTGATAACCTACCCGACCCTCTCATAATAATAAATAAATAAGATAAACGCGAGCCTTGGGTAGTACTCGGCTCTCGATCCGCCTTGACCACTGAGTTGATACAATGTGATTCTATATACACTTTGTTGAAGATTGAGACCGGTTTTCACACACACACACACGCTTCATGAATCGAATATTGTTTAATCGTTACTTATGGATAGTTGTTGATATGATTATTATCTTGACTTTGTGACGCATAGCTGTTTTTAATTAACTTGTATATTGGTCCGAGAGTTCATTTTCTTTTGCCTTTTTATTCGGGACGATCAAAAGCAAAGTTGGGGGGCGGGTTAGTTGTTAACACAAAATTAAGCACCATAAACTCTACCATTATTTGCCCCGAATCATGCTTAATTGACGATAGATAGTCCTCTTATTGTGAGAAATACGTATCAATTTCTTAGTGTATGTTCCTTGGTCATCCAAACTGCATTTACGTATTTATCAGTTGAAGATGATACTGTTTTGTCTCGTTTTTCATGCTTTTCAGGTGTTCCATATTCTGGAGCAATGAAAAAGTGAATCCGGACTGAAAGAAGTGATGGGCCAAAGCAAGGAAGTCCATGAAGAAGTCTGCTAAAGAAAGGAAAGCTGAAGTCAAGACCGCAGATTGCGTGAAGCCCGGCCCATGATTGCCGGGCTTGGGAAACACGGAATCAAAGTCGCCGTGTTATTTTTAAGTCGGCTAGGGTTTATGATGTTTAAGTTGGTTTACAATGCCTATATAAAGCCTGTAGAAATCTATCTTTAGATAGATATCACAACACAATTTAGTTTTATGAAATAAAGAGTTGCTTGGCTTTATTTTGTGAGTTTTTCTATTGGTTTCCTTCCCCAAGCCATCAGCTAGCTTGAGTTGATCAAGCCAGATCCTCATAATCAAATGTATGAAGCTTGGAACGTTCCTTTGGATTTTCGATATGGTATATTAGGTTTATTTAACGTAATGTAATTAATCTACATGTTTAACACTCCCGTAATTTACCAGAAATAATCACAAAGTAAGATATAATTCCAGAATTATATGCCTCCGTGCTCGCAATTGCGACGGTCTATATCGCGATTGCGAGGCACTTTAGGTCACCCTAAATGTGATCATTCAGCACTAGCTATGTTGATCGATATGTTTAATTCACGACAGATTAGATCTGGCCAATCTACTTTTCATACTTCATAAATTAACATGAAGGACTTGCAAGATGAAGTGTTGGTTAGGACATAATCTGGATCAATCTTTAGGAACGTGCTAGTCATTGTCGATAGCCGCCCGGCATTTTCTAGAACTTATTGCTTGTGGGTTAATACCACCAAGTAAGGAGGTTATTTGCATACAGACATTAGCTATCCATCCCATACAAATAAACAAGGTTAGGAGAATACACCCATAGCTATATCTAAATTAAAATATAAGTTCCGATTGACTCGGGGAATTACGGGGGAAATAAACATAATGATTAATTACACCAAGCTAGGAGATTGGTTAGGAGGAAGAACACCAGTTTTATTTTCATTCTTTACGTTGGTCTTAGACCACTATGTGTGTTCTTAATTATATTAGTACGTTTACTAACAATGATGCATTGTCTCTATGGGATTGACCTTGATTTGCCTTTTGCTATACTACGATTGACCTAGTACTCTTGCTAGTATAAGCGACTTACACAAGCGCGACATCAATGGTCCGATCCTCAACAAAGTGCATGGAATTCATTAAATATAAAAACACATACTTGATGAATGTGAGACAAGGATTTCAAGAAAACCATCAAACTCAAGCACCAATGGCTACACCTTCTCTTCAATTTACATCATCACAATCATCAAACCCTAATCAATTGAGATCTGATGTGAGCAATCTATCGAGATGTAGTAGAAAACCTCATGGGACTGGTCTCATCGCAAACTTTGCCAATGAAAGGTGTGATATATTTGATGAGTACTCTTGTTAGTCATGATTTGAGCACTTTGAAATCATCCATTGGTGTACATGATTTGAGAATGAAAAATATGGCAGATAAACCACGCGAAGCTTGCCAAGTAACACCGAAAGGAATCTGAGAAATTTTCTTGCTAATTTTATGGAAGGAGAATCAAGTGAAGAATCAGAGGAAGAATGTTGTTGTTTCTTGACAAAGATGAAAGCTGATAATATGGCCAATGCCAGGAATGTTGTGGCGTCTGCCACAAACCCATTTAAATTTGTTTGAGAAGGAAAGAACCTTGGTGAATGCCTTGGAGGATGTGGCGACTGCCAATATATATTCCAAAAGATTTGGATGAAGTCTGCCATAGACATGGTGATCACCACATGTTCATTGGCGAACACCTCTTTGCCCAAAGAATGTTTGCTGTAAAGATGCCTAAAAGTTGGCATTCGCCACCAAGAAAGGGCGTATGCCCAGAAGTGATTTGCACCCTCACTTAAGTCTTCAACACACCAATGGTAAGGGAAGTATGAATTTCATTGATTTGCAAACTCATTTTAATTCATGCCCTAATGTGTATGAGAATATGTTGATACTAAGTGTAGACAATTTGCGTGCAAAACATTGTTTTGTGAAATCACTCTTTAACCCCTCTGGAGCACTGCTTTCGCAAATTCACCTTTGGATCAAAAATTTATCTGTAATGATTATTGTGTGAGAGGTGAAACCACTGATATTCTGAACTTGTTTTGAACTTCGTTACCCTTTAAGTTGCCTCCTGACCTGAGTGTTATACAACGATACTAGCAAGAATGACTAGGTCAATCGGATCATAATGTAGATGAGTCAAGTTCGATCCCACAGAGAAAAAAGTTTTGCTTTAACTATCTACTGAAACTAAACCTTTAAAGCATGTTGTTGGTCATGGACCGAAACGTGTAGAAAAGTAAATCTAATTACTAATTATTCTAGATTCAAATGTCCAATACTATTCTTGTGTAAAATGTCGAGGTCTACTTCAAAGTAAATATGTAAATATTATCTCCTTCTAGTTTAGTTCATATGATTTATGTGTTTAACTCAAATCCTAATTCAGATTTCATTTATGGTTACATATCCCTATTGTTTTGATCCTATCCGTGAACGGGACTAAGAATGAACTATGTTGTGCTATTACCCTTATCATGAATGGACTACATTAATATAGCAAACATGAATTATAAAGTTGGATATGTCTTGCCCAACCCAAGTGAAAGGTTTAAGCTTTCTATCATAACGGGAAGAAAACCTGTCTAAGGTACCTATAAAACGGACTTGCCATGCTTTTGGATCTAAATACTTGTGTCCTAACTAATTCTTCCACCTTAAACAGGTCTTTCAAAATAGGTTACAAAGACATAATCATAGGTGGCCGATCTAACGAAGATTATTTTCTCTTCATTAACATTATTCTATTACATAAGCATCCCTCCTAACTTATCCATTTGTTATGCTTAAAGGAATGGAAAAAAAAAAAAAGATTGAAGCTCAACTAGGATACAATGGCATATCTTGAGTTTTACAAATCAGTCTATCAACGGGATGTGAAAACTTATAATCGTGACAAGCTACAATAGACAATCATACAACTCATCAGAAGCAGTGCGGAATAGATATAAGCGGGACACCTCTGTCTACGTATGAACAATTGGGATTCTGTACCTCATCACTTATACAGAGTCAGTCGAATTTTGTTTGTGAGAACAACGCAAGTATGGGTAGCTAAAACTCACATCCTATTATCATTTAAGTATAACTTGGCCAATTACATGATAAGGGTTTGAAACATCACCACGGGACGAATAAAAACCAAGAAGATATCTGGCTCCTATAGTCCTATGCTAAAAGGACCTGAAATATGAAGCTAATTCATGTGGTCTCCCTATTAAGAGAGTTGGTTCATGTTTTCCTTTGAAAGGTATTGGTGAGGGGCATACCAGCTCCATTATAAGATCATTTGAGCTTACATTTGCTACCATGTTGATTGAGGTCAAGTTAAATTATTAACTCGATTCCTAAATAACCACTAGCAAGTGAACTAGGTTCAATCGCAGTATAGCTAGATAGAGTCGAGGTCGATCCCACAGAGAATCAATTTGTGGATCCTAACTTAAATAGCCAACCTATTTATTTCGTTTGACAAAGACGGTCTATGACCAACATAGAATGTGAGAAAAGAAAGACACACTCAAACATATAAACAAATAACATGTAAACAAATAACGTAATCAAGCGCCCAATTATAACCGTAATTATTTGGATCTAGACAATTTATATAACAACAAGACTCATCAACTATTAATCCGTTCATATCTATTTATATTGGCTACGGGAGTCATCCCCTAAAACTTGATGTAGCACCGGTAGGTCACTAGATCACTGTGGTATTGTTACGTGACTTCGCCTTTTGGTGCCTCCATCTCATATAACTCACACGCTTATGACTCTAAGGATGCCGATATTAACCGTACACCTCGTCCAGGCAACATTCGTATGGTTAGGCGTACTTCCCGAATGATCACTCAAACTCTCGTCCAACTAACAATTACCAAGTTATAGTCTCATGCTAGTTTACGATCTACGTATAACAAGGTGCGCGCAATTCCCTAATATAAACCTACCTAGATAACGCTGAACGTCCGAAGATCAATTCATGAGCCTACCTAGAGTTTTATAACGGTATTTCCTTTTTACACGTTTTAATTAAATTAAGCGAGTGACGTAGCCATAGCCATACCTACTGAGATAACAGATTCAATTAAGCTAACCTAATCATAAAGACGTGACTGATTAACGGATGAAACAAGTTTGAAAGCTCTCGGTCGACCGAATAGGTGCTCTCGGTCGACCGAGTGACACCTCTCGGTCACCCGAGTACTTAACTCCCCAGATTACATCCCCGAATATATTTCTCAGCGTTTCACATACGAATCGGATTATATAGTGAATCATCAGGACATCATATAAATTAATCTAAATACACGTAAATTAAACACGCAGATTCATCCATAGATGTTAGGAAGAGGACGTAGGGTATGAGATCCTTATAGACAAGGTATCAACACCTCCCTAACGTCATAGCCTAGATCTACATCATCTAGATATGAATAACTACTCAAACAATCAAAGCATAATTGGGAAATTGATTAATAAAAGAAAATAAGAAGAAGAACTAGGGCTTACATGTTTACACCCTCAGCTCCTCCACAAGCCTAATGAATCCTTATTTGCTTATTTGTATATATGAATTGATATTGGTGAATGCATAATAAAAAATACAAAGGACTTGTGTTTATATAGAGCCTCAGCCGACATAGAAAACCGACTTAAATGCCGACACTACTGAACCCTAACCGCCTCAAACAATGTGCCGGACTTCTGCTGGGCTACAGGCCCACTCGGTCGACCGAATGCATAGGCTCGGTCGACCGAGCCTTATGTGCTTCTGGGCTTTCTTCTTTTTCCGTCTTGGGCTTTCTGAACTTGTCTGCGATCCATTAAAACTTCTCCGAAGTCCATCCTTGTGCTCCCAAATGCGTTACTACAAATATAGCATAAAATACAGTCTGTAACATGAAATAATATAATAAAACCTCTTAATACATAATAATGAATCGTAACTCTCGGCATATGCAAATTAAGCGTATTACGACTTATTATTACTCTATTATAGCTCCTTTAAACTAGAATCGGGGATAATGGTCATAGAATAACGGGCACAAAATGACCGTTATCAACTACCCCCCACTTAGCCTTTGATCGTCCCGATCAAAATATCAATAAGTCATTCCCCATAAACTACTTTCCAGTGGTCACAGTATACTGACACAAGAAACTCGAATCAACTCATATCCTCTATGCTCATCAATTATCCATTATCCACTATTCATCATGAATCGATGTGTTGTGTGCATGTGCATTGAGTTTTAAATATTCGTAGCAAGACTAGAGTTTATGCAAACTTTGTAGTCTTAACCTACCAACTTCAATATTCCCACTTCTTAAGCCTTTTAATTGTTGAAGCACTAGAATAATAAGCAAGAGCGTATTTATAGGGTTTTTGGACTTGGAGACCGAGTACTACTCAAAGCCTCTTAAAGAGTTGAATATTCTTTTCATATCTTCATATTTTTTCAGATACTATCAATCTCAAGAAGGAAAACTTTTTAGAGCACCCCTCTATCTTAGATCAAAAAATATCATCGAATATTACCACAAGCGCGAGGCTACTTTGGTAACTTACTACAAGCCCAGTGTTTTAGCATTATCAAACACAAGTACGTCTCAAGCTTATTACTCCGCTTTTGTTGGCAAGAATATCAGAATACATCAGCAGATAGATATTGACACTAAGTTTACATAACCAATCATCTATGCAATGTACACATAATAATTTCTCACTTTTTATAATAAGCGTAGTATAACTCGATTCAGATTATCGAATACTTGAATAATAAACAACTACTACTTAGCGGACAATATGAATATCATTAAGTTTACTAATCAATAAATCGCAGAAGTATAAAGTGATCACGTACTCATGAAGTATGGTTTATTTCTTATTAGATATAATTATCAGGAACTCACAAAAGTAAATGTGATTCTAAGTTTAAAAGTTTTAAAATCTTACTCATCTTATTTATTATTTGATATATGGGAGCATATGGAATTGCTCATTTGAGCTAAGTGACTTGTACCCCCCACTTAAACCATGCATTGTCCCCAATGTATAAAAACCGAAATAACAAACTCAGAAAAGGAACTTAGCTCTGGATAAGCGTGGAAGTTGAACAAGTCCTGGGAATTCGCCAAAGTTTAACAGGCACAGGCATTGGCCATTAGCAGAAAAATAATCACTGCAACACACATCTTAAACAAAGCTTGAAACTCGTTACAGGATTAGTCCAAACAGTAATAATCAGAAAAAAAAAAAAAAAAAGGGACCGTAAAAGGGATAACAATTTCCTTAAACATTTTTAAGTCCATAAATTAATGATTACATTTCAATACATTTCAGCAAGTCCAAAACATTACATGAGTTCGAATTTAGGAAACAGAGACACTTGCACTATATAACACGATATACTAGTAGAAGCGAGTCAAAATAAAAACTCATTAATTATAGGAAATGCAAACACGCAAATAAAAATACTTAAACCCAAAATCCTGGATTGAATGGTGCTAGTTGCAAATTGTTCGGGTCGGCTTCGTCAGCATCATCCTCGGGTTCCCCTTCTTGTTCTTGATCGTGGCCGTGAACGATAGGCCGTGTGACAGAACTTAAAGATAAGATAGGCATTGGCCCCACATAGGAATCGCCGCCTAACACTGGGCACTCGGCTCCCTCACAGAATGTAGTGATCAGTGAACCGAAAGGTAAGGTATGCCGAGGCTTGAGAGCATCGTCTGTCATTTCCTTACGTATCAACACCCCCACATTCACGGGCCATCCCATGTATAACCAATAAAGCAGAGTGGCATGGGTATAGTAGACCGTAGATACATGCTTAGCCGGAAAGATATTAGAACGGATAAGCCGATGAAGGCATTTATCCTCCCATCTCCGAAAATCTGGTTCCGCAAATGTGCGGGCAACCTCCCCTATAGTCCATTCTATCCCCAGATAGGCACCAACTTCCTCCAACCAAGCATCGGACCCGTCAAATGTCACCATATACTCCGGCCTGTCCTCCGAGATATCCAACCCAAAATAAGCATGAAACGTACCCGGAGAAATTACAATTGGTCGTCCACGAATAATAACAATATTGGTGTCGGGGTGTACACGTAAATAAGCATAAAATTCTCTTACCCAATTGACGTTGACTCGGCCGGGGGGTGCTACGACATCTCGCCACTGATAATGTTCCACCAATCCCAAAAGCTCATCCCCACAATTATCCAAATCCAGTCCTCGAGCTCGATGTACAGGGGCATTTACGAAATGATTAATAAATGAAGAATATACCTCCCGACTCGCGAATTGTGGTACACCGTTTATTAGAGATATGTCGCCTTCAACAGCCACAAATTGGGCGGCTCTGCGTCTTCTTGGTGGCATTTTGACTGGTAAGCGGCACAGCAGCGGACGGTGGTAGCAATGTGGCTCTCGGTCGACCGAGAGCAATCACTCGGTTGACCGAGTGTTGATGATTTAATTTAATTTTATTTTTTTTGAATTTCTGGCTCTGTACCCTCCCAGTTGACCGATCGATCGATCAAAAAAACGTTTCGACAGGATTTTCAAAGTGAGTGAAAATGGTGAAACGGATGAAGATTTTCAAAATATTTCCATTTGATTTCTACAGAGGTTTGGGGAAGAGGTAGATGAAGAAGATGGAGAAAAGGATGAAGAAAATGAAAGAGAGGATGAGTGGGTTAAATAGAAAAATGGAATTTGCAAAGTGGAATGTGATTGGTGGATAAAAATTGTTGGGGATTGATGAGGTGTAAAGGTGGAATTTGAAAATTTGAATTGGAAGAATAAAGAAATTGGGAAGAGGAAAAGGTGAATGGTTGGGAAGAGGGAAAGGTGAATGGGGATATGTAGAAATTAATGGTGTTGACCATTTTAATTGTTTTGACACACCGTAAATTAACTACAACATATAACCATGCCAAAATTATTATTTCACTTTTGCAATTCCTACCGCAAAATTTTTTTAACCGACAACTTGTCTCAAGCACAAAAGCAATCCCATTCTCATCATAAATAAATCAAACAATCTGGTCTAAGCATTTGTAAAATAACGCTTTTCTATTTCCTTAATCAACAAGTTCGTACAAAGACTCGGTTACTGTTGGACTTATTTCTTAGTTTTGATGATGAGTGCCATACTAGCTGTTATAGTGCAAAGGCAAAAAGATGTCTAGATAAAATGTATAGGTTTATTAGAGTTTGATTCACAAATAGGTTTGATCAAACAAGCACTGTAAAAAGGTCATTGGATCGCTTATCAATGATCGGTCTAGGTCGATAGGTAGATAGGTCGATGAGATCGTCTGCGGAACTCTGCCAAGATCAAGAAGGCGAAGGTGAGGTTCAAACTCAGTTAATGAAGGCTAAGGGATCAAACTTAGTAGTTAAAGTCAAGGATATGGAATCAGAATTAGGCAAGTCTGTGATGACCTAAACTGATTACATATGCCTTGTGTAGAAGGTCTAAGTTCCATAAGTTGGATGATGTTTGGAACTTAGTTATAATTAAAATGATGTAATCTAACTTCACAAATAAAAGTTGGATAAAGGAATCACCATGCATTATATTTTACAGACAAAAATATGATGTTCAGCAGACTGATTGGTATTACAACAGACTGATGAACCTGCTTTGATATATACCTCGATTAATTCAAGATTATTGGAAAGTTACATGGATAAGAACAGCCAACTACCTCTGACTTATCAAGCAAATCAAAGGCTGAGATTAAAAAGACGTTGGGATGATCCATATTTTTATCCATTGGATACAAGTCAAAGGGGTGGACAGATCACTTTCACAAAAAAGTAATCCTGACGATTGTCGATCCTATGAATAGTGACGAATGCATGCGGTCTGAGATGGGACAAATACAAGGAACGGTCACATTTGAATTTCAAATGCAAGTCACATGCATTCCTACCTATAAATAGAAGACTTTCAACTCAACAAAAGATGATGAATTTTTGGGATAAACTTTAAGTGACAATACTTGAAAAACACCCTGCTGAACTTACTGAGCTTAAGGCTGCTGATCTAGCTATTTTCTTCAAGTGCATTCTGTGTTCAAGCCGCATCAAGCATACACACTTGAAGACCGCAAGTCTGTGATTATATCATCCTAATCAAGCTCATAATCGAATCATTTATTTGATTCATTCTTTATTTTATAAAGAACCTCTTGAAGAGCAGTGAAGCATCATTGGTGTGAAAGATCGTTGTTTGTGGTGGAGCCGGTGAAGAGGCAATTCTACCCTTCAAGGACCAAAGTGGAAGACTCGGGAGCAAACAATCCTACTGCTCCCGCCCAGTTTGTGAAGCCATAGTTATTGGTGAAGGACAAGCAACCTAGGATTCTTTGTAACAGATAACTCAAAGATCACTAGTGAATTTCCTCCAACATCACAGGAGAAGAGTGGACGTACAGGATTACATCACCTGGAACCACTATAAAAATCTCTCTATTTACTTACTGCATTTAAATTCTGCATTTAGTTTTTATCCATATCAACCTGCTGAATCTAGCAACTGAAATCACACATTTGCACTACTGAGTATCCAATACTTAGTATCATATTTAACAACAAGTAACAAGGCTTAATTTTGATACTATTCCGCTGCACAAATTCAAAGACAATCAACTTTCGATGAACTACATTTATCGCCACCTACTGAAGTCTCAGCAGACTCCTGAAGTATCAGCAGACTGCTGAAGTTGCAGAATTTGTTAACTCCAAAGTTTTAAGTGTTAAGTTTATTCACCCCCTCTAAACTTAACCAAAGCCTTTTCAAGGGACCAACAATTGGTATCGGAGCGATTAGCTTCGCTACGAAGGAATCTACTTGTTGTGCTTGTGAAAATTCTTTAAAACTTTCTTTCAAGTTACTGATTTTCAAGACTTGCATCATGGACAACACACAGTATGCTAGAACTATGTTGATGTGTTCTCTTGATAGATTTGATGAGTATAAACGTCGAATGCAGGCATATCTTGCTGCTACCCATGATGAGATGATGGATGTACTAATCAAGGACCACCTTGGAGATTACAAAGGCGTGAATAATGGGTGATGAATCCTGAGTACATTCCTAAACCAAAAAGAGAATGGAATGCAGAAGACAGAAAAAGAGCAAACCTCAACAACATTTCTATTGATATCATTTACAGAACCTTGGATAGCAATATGTACATGAAGGTCAAAGATTGCAAGACTGCAAAGGAACTTTGGGACAAGATTCACTTGATCTGTGAAGGCACTGATGCAATAAAGAAGAACAAAATCAGTGTGGCCAGAAAAATGTTTCAAAAGTTCAAGATGCTGCCAAATGAAACCATTGAGCAAATGGAATCAAGATTCAATGCTATACTGGATGAACTTACCCTGCTGAGTGTAAGTTATTCAAAGGAGGAAATAAACACCAAAATCTTGGAAGCTCTATGTTAAGGGGCAATTTGTAGTGTTTTTAAGGATATATTTCACCTCAATTTCCCCCATATACGTATGATTTTCATAGAATTCGAGGTTTATAGTGAAATATTGAGTGAATGGTGATTTAAAGAGTTAAATATGAAAACGTATCAATTTATACGATTATTTGATTGTTTTATATGGTTTTGGATATTGTTACGTTTTTGTGGTGTTTGGATGCAATGTAGATACATGTTTTTGACTTGGAAGAGGATAAAGATGGAGATAAAGCTTGGAATGAAGCATTCAAGCAGCCGAACTTCAGACGCAGTTCTTGATATGATATACACTGATTTGACTCTCGACCTCAAGAGAAGAGTTGTAGGGCTTGAAGAGAGGATTCTACAGGATCTTGAATCACTTCATTCCGACTTACGAGGCCCGAGATATGAGCGTTACAAGTTTGGATAATGATGCTGTGGTATTGGAAAATTCCGAAATATACTCGGGATACGACGGGCTAATCAAAAAGGCGTTTTCTGAAGAAGAGTCCTTAATGAAAGTTGTAGAGTTTCCCGAGGGCTTAATTATGACATTTGGATCATAATTTTTGGAGGTCTACAACTCAAGATATGAATTTTAGAAGTTTGAGTCCAAACTCCAAACCAAATATTCACAAGCAGTTAAATTGATACAGAGAGTTCAAACGGAGTTCAAACGAACGTTCACCAAGCGCCCACCGCCTCAATTGCACAACCGACTTAAGCATTGAAACAAAGAGCCGGCATTACTATCTATAAATAGCGGCGCATCATGGAACCCTAAATCATACAATTACACGCAGCAACGAGAGAACTCCAAAATTACGAGCGAGGGCTTTACCTCGATCGATTGAGCCTTGTGCTCGATCGACCGAGGTTAGATTAGGTAGATTAGTTATTTATTTCCGTTTCTTCTTTCCCATGATGATGTTTTGAAGCTATCAAACTTGGAGCAACCATGGTTAATTTTTCTAGCAAATGCGTTTTTATTTGTTTCTTTGGATGATCTTGTAAGTGTTTAATTCAAGTTCGTATCTTTTCTATGATTATTTGTTATTGCAAATTTATATCGAAAGATGTTTGCGATTGAAGTTTACCATAGGACGAAAGTCGGTGTAAACGCGAGATCACCATAGGAAAGAATAGACGTTTTGATCTATGTCAAGCGAAAGTTGATAGGTTGAATGTCTAGGTTGTTAGATCTAGAAAATCTTGCAACTTGGTTTATTTTATGATGCGTTAATCTCCGTAAATCGAAAGATAGAGATTGATAGGCGAATTCATCTACGAAAGTAGGAATTCATACGTTTGATAGGTGAAACCACAACTTTGTTTAAATCGTTAAGATAATCTAGTGAAAGAATTAAAGGGTTGCGGGACGGTGGATCATCGGTTGTTCTATGTTTAATTGCTTGAATCATTATCATGTTAGTTAGTTTTACTATTTTTCTTAGAATAGATTTTATTTATTTTGGTTCGCAATTATCTTCCCTGGCTTTGGATTAACAATCCTCTGTCCAGTTACTTTTCCGTTTTAGTTTAGGTTTAGGTTTAGTTAATAAAGAAGAATTAATTAGATTAGATTCAATATCCCTTTTCCCTGAGGATCGATACCCGTACTTATCCAACTTTACTAGCAACTACCCGGTATTCGGCCGGTTAGGAGGTAGTTTTGCATGGTAGTATAGGTTTTATAAATTTTCTTTTGTTTTAATGATGCAAAATCTCCCCAACAAAAGTGGCGCCGTTGCCGGGGAATCGGTGTTTTGTTGAATCTTCTTTCGTTAATTTTTCTATTTTGTTACGTTTTATTTGTTTTTATTTTATTTCAATAAAAGTAGCGTTGAATAAATCGAGAGTTTTTATTTTTGCCGTGTTTCGATGACCGTTAGGTTAAGAATGTGCAAAAATTTTTACTCGATTTGTGAGACGTGAGTTATATGTTGTTGCAATCTAGTCGACCTCTCAGTGCTTTAATGTGAAAAGGCTCTTTGTGATGATTTTGTTTAGGATAATTAGGGTTTCGTGTTTTTCCTGTTTTTTACAGGCAAATTCGATGATCGAACGAGCGTTCACGTAAGTGAACGCCCGCCCAGCACTTCTAACATGCAGGTAACGGCGTGCGGTTGGATAGACGTTCGTTCGTCGAAAAGTTTTAACTCGCTTACGGTTTGAAGGACCAGACGGCGTCTATACTTTCGAGCGCCCGTCGGTCGGTTTTCAAGTCAAGCGGCGTTTGTTTGGATGAACGCTTCGTCGATCTTTGCATTTTGAGGTGAACGCCCGTCGATCGATGGGGCGCTTGATCCAGTTCAAATTTCTCTTGATTTAAATTTTAATGCTTTTATTTGATGTGGATTTTTCATTAGAGCTTCTGTGGCTATTTCATTTTACGTAGATGTTCTGAACTTGCATATTCATATCTTTCCATCTACGAATCCATGTTAAATAATTGATTAATTTTTATATGCATGATTCATCTATGCAAGTTATAGTCACTGTCGGTTCTCGTACGCTATAACTGGTCTTATTAATTAGTAGCTAATGTCGGTTTCCGTATGCTACATACCGCTGTGATGAATCTTTTAAGCTTTGAGACTTACGTGCTTTCTTTGTTTTTTATAACTCATATGGGTAGCTACTGTCGGTTTCCGTATGCTACGTCCTTTCTCCATATGAGTTATATCTGTTTAGTATAGCTAACTGTTGGTTTTCCATAATGCTATCACCTTTGATGAGTCTTAAAGCGCGCTCACACTTGCATGTAATGAACAAAGACTGCTGTTTATCGTAACTTTGTCATTATTTGGTAGCGTTTATTTTATACATGTCGTGTTGCATATAGTGGGCTAGTTTTCTTTCTTTTGTTTTATTTTCTTTTTGCATATCATTTAAATGCATTTCATTTAGTTGCATTTCATATAGTTGCATTGTTTTTCTATTTTTCCTTTTATTTTTCTTAAGTGTGGTCACCGCCGGTTTTAAGTAATACCACCTAGTTTATTTTTCTTTTGAGTGTAGTTAGCGTGCCGGTTTCGTATCTTGCCTCGTTTTATTTTATTTTTAGGATTTTTCACGTAGATTGCATTGTAATGCATTTTCATATAGTTGCACCTAGCCCTACTATTTTGCAATATTCCATGTATATGTCCATCTTTATATGAGTTTAATCTAAAAATTCTCTAGACTTCCTTTCACGTGCTTTATATGTTATCTTCTTCCCTATCCCCGAGGTATTTCATGTTTGTCAAGTGTGCGAGGTATTTGCATTAGCGAATGTGCGCTTTAGACGATTTCGCTTTTCGGTGGATGGTCCACGATCTTCGGATTCGATTGAGCATTTTCAGGTGAGGTCGACCCACTTCCGAATAGCTCCCTTTCGGCATACAATCAGCTAAGTTTTCTTTTTCTTTTTCATTCTGCACAACTTGAGGACAAGTTGCAATTTAAGTGTGGGGGAGGGGATGGTTTATGTGTATCTACTTTCATTTGCTCATATTAGTTATAATTTTCTATGAAAAGTGCAAAATTTTCAAAATTTTGTTTCGTCCCGAGTAACATTTCAATTGCATGCTATTTTTATAATCTGGCACCCTTTAGTTGTTATCAGTAGTCATATCATGTTCTGAGAATAGGTTTAGTAAGTCGATACTCACTTGAACTTCATTTCACGAACCTATTAGATGAAGAGCCAAATATAGAATAGTTTCCGGTTAGTTAAAGGAAAGTTAATTCTTGATCTGAGATAACACTTATTTAGCATTAATGAAAGTTAAGAACTTGTGCTATACTCACAGTTAGAATCTCAGTACCTTAGTGTTCTTGAGAACTTTAAGAGTCTTGAATGTGTTAGAAATATATTTGACCGAGAGTTTCCAAAGAGTTTGAAAAATATAAAAATATATATATATCTATAAATAATAAATGAATAAAATTTCTTTATGGGAATTTTGTTTATATATATCACCTCGAGTCCATTTGGATCACCGCCCCAATTGGGAGTGTGGTTTACCTTGGACAAGATGGGGTTTGAGTGATCTCGGGGTGACCGCCTCTAATGTAGGGAGTGTGTTATACTTTTGAGACGCGACGATAGGAAATATAAAATATACGTTTTTGGAATTCTAAGTCAAGTTGATCTAAACCCAGTAGAGACCGAAAGGTATTTTCTTGGTACTAAGTAAAGGAGTTTAAATGTGAGTTAGTTACTATGTTCTTGGTAATTAGTTTTGTTAGGTAAGTCTTGTAGATAGAATGAAGTTTACGTTTCGTTGACCGGATAATCTGTTAGTGCTTGATGTATTATATCAAGAGAGGATCGGTGGAAGTTTAGTAGGTTCTGCACACACATCACCGAGTGAGGTCGATTTGTTTGAATACTAGCTTGTCATGATTTTGACTATATCTCGTGTCGTTATGTGGATTCTTGATGGTTTGTTGTTGTTTTGTTTTGCTCGGGGCGAGCAAGGTTTAAGTGTGGGGGGGTGTTGTTAAGGGTCAAATTGTAGTGTTTTTAAGGATATATTTCACCTCAATTTCCCCATATATACGTATGATTTTCATAGAATTCGAGGTTTATAGTGAAATATTGAGTGAATGGTGATTTAAAGAGTTAAATATGAAAACGTATCAATTTATACGATTATTTGATTGTTTTATATGGTTTTGGATATTGTTACGTTTTTGTGGTGTTTGGATGCAATGTAGATACATGTTTTTGACTTGGAAGAGGATAAAGATGGAGATAAAGCTTGGAATGAAGCATTCAAGCAGCCGAACTTCAGACGCAGTTCTTGATATGATATACACTGATTTGACTCTCGACCTCAAGAGAAGAGTTGTAGGGCTTGAAGAGAGGATTCTACAGGATCTTGAATCACTTCATTCCGACTTACGAGGCCCGAGATATGAGCGTTACAAGTTTGGATAATGATGCTGTGGTGTTGGAAAATTCGAAATATACTCGGATACGACGGGCTAATCAAAAGGCGTTTTACGAAGAAGAGTCCTTAATGAAAGTTGTAGAGTTTCCCGAGGGCTTAATTATGACATTCGGATCATAATTTTTGGAGGTCTACAACTCAAGATATGAATTTTAGAAGTTTGAGTCCAAACTCCAAACCAGCGTTCACAGCAGCAAATTGATACAGAGAGTTCAAACGGAGTTCAAACGAACGTTCAGCTGCGTCCACCGCCTCAATTGCACAACCGACTTAAGCATTGAAACAGCAGCCGGCATTACTATCTATAAATAGCAGCGCATCATGGAACCCTAAATCATACAATTACACGCAGCAGCCAGAGAACTCCAAAATTCTGAGCAGGGCTTTACCTCGGTCGATTGAGCCTTGTGCTCGATCGACCGAGGGTTAGATTAGGTAGATTAGTTATTTATTTCCGTTTCTTCTTTCCCATGATGATGTTTTGAAGCTATCAAACTTGGAGCAACCATGGTTAATTTTTCTAGCAAATGCTTTTATTTGTTTCTTTGGATGATCTTGTAAGTGTTTAATTCAAGTTCGTATCTTTTCTATGATTATTTGTTATTGTAAATTTATATCGAAAGATGTTTGCGATTGATGTTTACCATAGGACGAAAGTCGGTGTAAACGCGAGATCACCATAGGAAAGAATAGACGTTTTGATCTATGTCAAGCGAAAGTTGATAGGTTGAATGTCTAGGTTGTTAGATCTAGAAAATCTTGCACCTTGGTTTATTTTATGATGCGTTAATCTCCGTAAATCGAAAGATAGAGATTGATAGGCGAATTCATCTACGAAAGTAGGAATTCATACGTTTGATAGGTGAAACCACAACTTTGTTTAAATCGTTAAGATAATCTAGGGAAGAATTAAAGGGTTGCGGGACGGTGGATCATCGGTTGTTCTATGTTTAATTGCTTGAATCATTATCATGTTAGTTAGTTTTACTATTTTTCTTAGAATAGATTTTATTTATTTTGGTTCGCAATTATCTTCCCTGGCTTTGGATTAACAATCCTCTGTCCAGTTACTTTTCCGTTTTAGTTTAGGTTTAGGTTTAGTTAATAAAGAAGAATTAATTAGATTAGATTCAATATCCCTTTTCCCTGAGGATCGATACCGTATTTATCCAACTTTACTAGCAACTACCCGGTATTCGGCCGGTTAGAGAGTAGTTTTGCATGGTAGTATAGGTTTTATAAATTTTCTTTTGTTTTAATGATGCAAAATCTCCCCAACACTCTACCTGCAACAGATGTTTGGAAAATGAAGGTAACTGCAATTGAAGAAATGAGGAAGTTGCATGAAGAAGATACCTTCAAATTGTTTTCGATCTCAAGGCTTATGAATTTAGCAAGAAGCTTGTACTGAGATCTGAAAAAGGAAGAGCCAAAACCATCGCATTGGTGCTTCACATCATGAAGAAGCATCGGGAGGACAGGATGATATCTTTGGATGAGATGCAAGAGCGGTGCCCTACTTGAGCAAGAAAATCGAATGATGAAGACCGGAAAGGCCCCTACAAGAAATTTCACAAAGAGGCCTACCAAAGAAGGAAAGAAGAACCAAAGAAAGACAATGACTATCTATGCTTTCATTGCAAGAAACCGGACACTTGCACTGACCGTCCCGAGTTGAAACAAGGCAAGGAACTCGATTATCTTTGCTTCAACCGCAAGAAGCCTGGACATTTTAGACTGATTGTCCGGACCTCATCAAGACCAAGAGTCAACAGAGAAGACATGGCAAGAAGGCTATGGTTGCTTGAAGATGAATCAGATATGAAGTGGAATCAAAAAAGGAAATGAATCGGATGACACAAAGATCAAGTTCTTGATATGGAGGATTATGCTTTGATGGCCAATATGGATGAAACGAGGAGGTATACAACATCAGTATCTATAAACACTCCTCTTTGAAGTGATTGTGAATCAACCAGTGGTTCAAATCCTAGAAATTCGACAACAATGAGACTTTGGATGCCATCCTTAATCAACCGAGGATAATACAATCTGGTTATGAGGTTGTGAAGGCTGAAAAAAGCTCTTGAATTGGAAGTTGGAAGATTGAAAGTGAATTAAGAGTTCTCAAAGGTAAGGAAAATGATGTTGGATGTAATCGGCATAAGTCTCGCTGAATATCCAGCACCCACTGAATCTATTTGAACCATCTTGTTCCTCACCGCATATACAAATCTGAAAGCCTTATGGTGATAGAACTGGGCTTGGATTTGGAACTCAAAGAATCTAACAAGAGTGGATCCATAAGGTCATCGAACCTAGTTCCGCACTGGTCCTAAGTTTGTACCGCACTAGATCCAACTCCCGATGGAAGGTTGTTTGAGCAAAAAACCAAATGAGAATGCTTCAAGGAAGCAAAATCAAAGACTAAGAAGTCAACGACTCCTAATAAAATGAATAAATCTAAAAATAGAATCTGCTTTGTGCCTTCTAAGCTCTGCTGATAGCGCACCTACTACTAAGTCTCTTGGACCACGAAGGAAAAGAAACAGAATATTCCAAGGATAAGAATCCTAAATCCAAAAATGTTGATCATTCAAGGGATACTTATCTCGGGGAAAGGTAGACTGCTCCTGCGATAATGATTGGAATATTCCTGCATCTAATGCTAGAAACAAGAAGTATATAACCATACTACTAGGGTAAAACCTAGGCAATGGAATCGGCAGAGGACTTACACAAGACCTCAAAGAGACTCCATATTACAGTATTCTCCTGACAGACAAAGACACCTATGGTTATGCAAATGTTTCTAACAACAAGAATCATTTCAAACAGCAATATAAACCAAAAGGCCAGAAAACATATGTGGTTCCTACACAACCTACTGTTAGAACTTATGGATGTGTGAAATACATGTATGAACCAAAGTATGAACCAAAGTATGACACATTTAGGAGAAGACCTTATGGAAACATACCAAGGGTCATGCTTGCCACTGACCACCATGGACCCAAACAGGTTTGGGTACCTAAAATGCATTAACTTTGTTTTGTAGGGTGTCTGGTACTTTGACAGTGGATGTTCCAGACACATGACAAAGAATAAGCACTGTCTATCAAACTTTGTGGCAAAAGATGGTCCAAGGGTGAATTTTGGCAACAAAAATACACCTGGATATACAAGAGGATATGGCACACTTATCAGAAATGGACTTACAATCAAGAATGTGGCATATGTGGAGGGACTGGATTACAACTTGCTGAGCACTGGACAATTCTGTGATATGGGATACAAGGTCACTTTTGACAAAAACAATTGTATTGTCATTAGTGAAAGAGGTGATCAAGTTGTACTTGCTGGTAGAAGGCAACAGAACATGTATGTTGTGGATTGGTCTACTGCAGTTCCAGAAACCTGCCTGATTGTGCATACCAAATCTGAACTCAATTGGTTATGGCACAAGAAGTTAAATCACCTAAACTTTGATGATATTAATCAGTTGGTAAAGAAGAAGTTAGTGGTTGGTTTACACGAGATCACATTCAAGAAGGATGCTATCTCGTGATGCATGTCGGCAAAGGTAAACAGAGATAAAGTCAAGTTTCAAGTCAAAGACTAAATAGTCAACTAACAGTGTTGGAGCTTATGCACATGGATCTTTTGGACCAATAACTCCAACAAGTGTGACAGGAAAGAAATACACCTTAGTGGTTGTGGATGATTTTTCTAGATACACTTGGGTGATATTCATGAACAAGAAAAGTGAGACACTCCAAAGCTTACCTAATCTTTTGAAGAGATTACAAAATGAGAAAAGTTTAATATCATAAAGATTAGATCGGATCAGAGTACTTGAATTTCTCAACAAAGTTATAAGAGAATATTGTGAATGTAATGGTGTACTTCATCAACTTGTCTTTGCTTTGGTACACCTCAAAGAAAATGGGGTTGCTAAAAGAAGAAACAGGACATTAAAGGAAGTAGGAAGAACAATGATTTGTGAAGCATTGCTACCGAAAGATATTGGGTTTGACAATAAATACAACTTGCTATACACAAAATAGAACATCATAAACAAGAAGTCACAAGACACCTTATGAGATCCGGAATGGAAGGATACCTAATATATCCTATTTTCACCCATTTGGAAGCAAATGTTTTATTCTAAATCATAAAGTTCATTTGAAAACATTCCAACCAAAATCGGATGAAGGAATTTTCTTAGGATATTCCTCGATCAAGCAGAGCATTCAGTCTTGAACAAAAGAACAACTGAAACATGAAGAAACAATCAATGTCGTGTTTGATGAACCTAAGTTTATTGGTATGGAAGATAAAGAGTGTGAACTCATTAAAATCAACAAATCAACGATCCAGTTGTGTTGAAGTTTTGGAAAGATTCAATGACTTAAAAGTTTACGATCACGCCCCTGCTTTGAACATCCTGTGACAATGTTATTGATGCAACAATCGAAGCGGTTCAAGGATCTCACGACCCTCGTAGAAGAAACTACAATGAGACCCTTACAAGATGATATTCCCGAAAATCAAAATAACCAAAATCCACAATGAAAGAGGAATCACCTGTTTTGAACAAGTAATTGGCAATGTACGACAAGGTGTGAGGACTAGAAGACAACCTGAAGCTATGTTTACTTGTTTTCTATCACAAATGGAACCCAAAGTTGTTGAAGAAGCAATTTGAAATCAGTTGGATAATTGCTATGCAAGAAGAATTAAATGAATTTGAAAGAAATCAAGTTTGGTCACTTGTTGAAAGGCCAAGTCATGCAAATATCATTGGTACTAAATGGGTATACTGAGAAATAAACTTGATGAATCTGGTACCATTGTTAGAAATAAGGCCGACTAGTTGCAAAAGGCTATTCTCAAGCGAAGGAATAGATTTTGATGAGACCTATGCACTGTTGCAAGATTGGAAGCTATCGAGTTATTTTTGGCACATCTTTGCATACAAGAACTTCAAAGTATATCAAATGGATGTCAAGAGTGCATTTTTAAATGGTATCCTAGAGGAGGAAGTGTATGTTCAAAGAACCTCCGGATTTGAAGTTAAAGATCAAGAAGATAAAGTGTATAGACTCAACAAGGCACTTTATGGACTGAAACAAGCACCAAGAGCATGGTATGAGACTCTATCTCAATTCTTGGTGGACAATGGTTTTACAAAAGGGACCATTGACAAGACACTTTTCAGAATCAGTGAAGGGGACAACACCCTGCTGGTACAAATTTATGTGGATGACATAATTTTTGGTTCTGAGAATGATTTACTTTGTGAAAAGTTTGCAAATCTAATGAAGAGCAAATTCCAAATGAGTATGATGGGAGAAATGAATTACTTCTTGGGATTGCAAGTTAAACAGTTGAAAGATGGAATCTTCATTCATCAAACCAAGTATACCAAAGAGTTCTTTGAAGAAATTTGGTTTGGAAAACAAAGACTAAGAGCTCAACTCCTATGAGTAAAAACATCAGATTGGATGAAGATAAAGAAGGCAAAAATGTTGATCAGACTTTGTACAGAAGGATGATAGGCGTCTCTTTGTATCTCTCACCGCCAATGAGACTGATATATCCTTTGTCTTGTAGGTGTTTGTGCAAGATTTCAATCCAAACCTAAAGAAAGTCATTTAGGTCTTTGTCAAAAAAGAATTCTTAAGTACCTAAAAGAGACTTTGGGAGTAGGAATATGGTATTCCAAGGAAGGAAGCTTCAAGGTAATATCCTACTCAGATTCTGATTATGCTGGATGCAAGATTGATAGAAAAAGCACCTCAGAACACAATCAGTTAATGGGAAATAGATGGTTTCTGGTTTAGCAAGAAATTCTATTTCAACTTCCACTTTGAAAATTTGAATACATTCTTCTTTGGAAGTTCTTGTGCACAAGTACTATGGCTAAGACAACAATTAAGGGATTATGGAATTGAAGAAAGGGAAATTCCAATCATGTGTGACAACACAAGTGCAATTGCAATCACGAGAAAATCTGCTTTGCATTCAAGAACCAAGCACATTGATGTGAGACATCATTTTATAAGAGATCATGTTGAAAAGAAAGATGTGGTGGTTCTATACATTCCTATCAAGATCAACTTGCGATATTTTCACTAAGCCACTTGATAGTGAAGGATTTGCCAAATTAAGGACCGAACTTGGAATTATAAAGATTGACTGATATTCAAAGAATGTCTTGGAATTCACCAAGGGGATTAGTCTTTGCTATGTTGGGTGAGCTCACTTAGCGATTAGTCATTGGTATCAACAATTCCATGTACTTTTGTTTGAACAATTGAGCAAATGAGGTTGCCAAGGGGATTGGTCTTTGTCATGTTGGGTGAGCTCACTTGACGGATCGATCATTGGTGTTAAACTTCATCTTGTTTTATCAATTGAACAAAACAAGGAGAAAACAAGGATCGCAGAGTCACTTTGTCAACAGTGCTTTGAAGCACATTATCGCCAGATCACCGAGCCCACCTCGCCGAGGACACCTTGTCAAAAAAACTTTACTCGACCAAAGTTATTAAGGTCAAAAAGCGCTTTGGCGGGATATTTATTTTATCCAATATTACCACAGCTTAAACCATCCAACGGTTACAAACGTTATGATGGAGTAATGGGCCACGTGTCAAGACGAAATTTATTCGGATTAATCGTGGTTACCTCAATATGCGTGCAAAGACAGCTTCAACTACCCACCGCCTATATATTCGGACTATCACTCGCCAGAATCGTCACTTGCAAATCGCTTTATCATCGCAAATCGTTACCTTTGTGTGAACACAGATTTAAGATTCAATCTTCTTCATCTCATTCTTCTCATTATAATGGCGGAAAAAGTTGATGTACAAATTGAATCAAGCCAAAGTGTTAGAGGTTTTGTTGAAGATGCAAACAGAATCGAATCGGCCATTAACATTGGTCGAAGAATAAGAAGGTATGTCGGTCTGGAAAATGTGTTAAACATAAGATCGACACAATTTCTTATACAAATGTTGTCGGGCCTTACGGAGAAACATTCAAATAAAGGAAGGAATCAAGCATTTAAGATCTACTGTAAATGGGCAAGAATCGAAGTTTCCCCGATCTGTGAGGGAAGTTTTTGGATTTGTTGAAGTGGTGGACGGCTCATCAATCCCAAGCAATGGGATTGGACAAATTGACGTTTGTAGATCGATTAAGACAGATGCGTAAATCAAATCCGTTCTGCATCAACCGCAAAACACATTGGTATTGAATACGATCTGGCGAGCAAGCTCATTGCAAAGAACATACTTGGGCTAGTTGGCGAGATGGACACTCTATCGGGACCCAAGATAGAGTTGATGATTATCATCTGTAGGAGCATGAAGTTTGACTGGGCTAGGTACTTTATTCATTATATGAAGAAAGTGGCCAAGGAAGAGAGTTTAGGGAAGAGGAAGTCCAAGGCACTGCCCTTAGGATTAATGGTCCAGACTCTGCTTTGAATCATCTTGGAATTCTGATGTAGCACTGTGGATATTAATCGCCTAGATACAAGAAGGAGATTGATTATGCAATTCTGGACTTGATGATGATGAAGAAATTCTTTGGAGAAGTCTGCCGATGATAATGATGATGGAGATGATGGTGATACTGGTGGTGAGCAGGTTCAGCAATCTAAGAAGATTTCCATCAAACTCTGCTGCACCAAAGAAAACTGCTGGAAAGAGGAAGAAGAGTGCTGATGTTAGAAAGACTACAGAAGTCCTGAAATCAAAAAGAACAAGAAAGGAAACAACGACAGATTGTTGAGTCTGCTGAGGTCAAGTGGAGGTTTCTGACCCCTGCTGTGCTTCAAGAAAAACTGTTGGTGAAATTTTTAGAGAACAACGTAAGGAAGCAAGTAGAAAAAGAAAATTGACTAGAAAAGATGATGATGATGAACCCTATCCAAGAGGATGAAGGAAGTTGCCAAAAAGAAGAAATATGGCAAGGGGAAAGAGTTGAAAAATTTGGAGGCACAGAGGGCCCAAGAAGAAGCATCAGTAGAAGAGGAAGAAGAGGCTGTTGAAGCTGAGCCTCTAACAATCATTCCACCAGTTGTTATCAGTGATTCCTCCAATGAAGAAGTTATCAAGTCCACCGATGTCTTTGAATGAGTTGTTTTTGAGCAATCAGTAGAGGATGTACTGCAGATCATGACCTTGAGCCTCTTTGTAGTATCCATGAAGAACCACAAAGAAACCACCGAACTCGAACTCTTTGTGGTGGTTGAAGAGGTGATTGGAGACTTGGTTGAAGACCCTGCAAATTTGGCAATAGTTCAGGGGGAAGAGCAGTTTGCTGCTAACCCTGCTGATGAGCATGTAAGTCAGGGGGAACCAAGTGTGATACAGATGGAAGTAGTAGGTACAAATGCACATTCACGAAGAACCTGCTGACTTTCAAACATCTGTAGAAGAAACCATGGATCTGCTTGTTGGAACCTTTGGAGGTCAACAAGCTCACTGGAGCTCGCTCCAGAGATCTTTTATGCCATTTGAAAGGCATGCAAAAGGAGCAAGAAAATCAAGAGTATGTGGATCCCAAACTTCAAAAAATTGCCGATTACTTCCATGGAAGTTTGGGTTCTACAAAGACAAAAACCATTTGCTCAACCAATGACATTTTGAAGAATGGGTTTTTGACAAGTTGGGAGTGGAAAATTTCTTTGGATCTCGATTGATACAACCTTGCCGCAATCAAGATCGATGGATCTGCTTTGATGAGCAACGAAGGAGGAGGGTATCAAATTTAGAGATCCAAGAGATGGTCCTGATGATTCTTCTTCATCATCGATAGTAGAGAGATTTTCCTCTGGGACCAGGGAGAATCAAGTGGGGCTGCACTAACACATGTACCATCTGTACAACAGTCCACTGATGCTGGAAGATCTGCTGAGGGCCAGCAGACTGAAGAAATGGATGAGGATCTACAAGATCTCACCATGGATGATCTAGAAGCACTAATCACTGAGGGAATTACATTGAGTGCTGGTAGGCTGACTGATGAACCAAGCACATTTCATGTTGTAGAGCCTACTGCACAACCTGAAGATGTACAGAATGCTGATTTGGATGTGGAAAAGACCACTAACTTCAGTGAATATCAAAGTGGATTTGACTTTGAAGGGATTCTCACCAAAACTGCCATGATTCTGACCAAGATTGGTCATGCGAGAAGTTTTCAAGTGGATAATGAAGCCATATTTAATCCACAGAAATTGAAGAGGAGGTGCAGAGTTCTTTGAGATACAAACAAAGACTGGACAAAGGTTGAAACAGAGTGCAGAGTCACTGAGTCACAAACAAAGACTGGACAAAGGTTGGAACTCGATTTGGGTTTGGAGGAAACCCATGTTGTCGATGAGGCTCTTTGTAGTGGAGCCTGCTGGAGCCAAGGCCACTGTAGGGAAGGATAGTCAGCAGATTGCTGCAGTTAATGAGGATGAGCAGCTGCTGGACTATAACTACAGTGATGAAGAATTTCAAATTTTTGGAGAAGAAGAAGTTGTTGAAGAACCTGCACAAGATCCTATCCTTGAAGATGTTCTTGGTGCAATGGTTGAGGAAGGACCTCCCCCTACTGGGAGAGATATGAGTAGAGCTATGGTCATCAGCAGACAACAGGCACAATATAGAGTTGAGGAGCCTGCTGATGGATCTAATGACAGTAGAATGGCCAGTGGAGTGCCAATTGAAGTTGTCAACGAGTTAAGAATCGTAAGAAATGACATGCAACGATTAAGAACTCAATTGGACAGAAGCAAACAGAGATTTGAAGAAGCGATGAAGATGGTAAACGATAATAGGCAATCTATCGATCTGATACAGTTGCTTCAAACTTTGCATCTACTCAAAATGCAATGAATAATTTGATACTAGATGTCAAGGGTATCAAAGTTGGAAATACAG
The DNA here is from genome assembly GCA_026214975.1 of Gentiana macrophylla. Taxonomy (NCBI): domain Eukaryota; kingdom Viridiplantae; phylum Streptophyta; class Magnoliopsida; order Gentianales; family Gentianaceae; genus Gentiana; species Gentiana macrophylla. The sequence goes on along the minus strand of JAOBSW010000607.1, from coordinate 32,762 downwards.
CCAAAGACAAGTTTCTAAAAGATCAACTTGTCTCTATACATGAGAAACTTGACAAGCTTGCTTTGAAGCTCCCAAACTTGCTTGAGCCTGTTCTTCGCACAACAACTGCTATGCCCGATCCCAAACTCACCGAAAGGATCAACAGATCGGAGGAGACCACGCAATCAAGGATTACTTCACTTGATACTAGAATCGAACAAGTGGCGGGTCAATTACACAGAGTGATAGTATCACAGAAGCTATTCATGGCCTCATCTCACGTTTTGTTGATGATGTCACTAAGGGAAGAGGGCTAATCACCGCAAAGAAAGGAGGCTGCCGGACTCTTTGCACAGAAGAGATGGACTGATGATACAAATGCTTTTAGGCAACTTTGCACTGGCGATTGCAACTCACGATGATCTCTGTCACAATACAAGAAAAAGTTTCATAATGAAGGAGACCCTATCGTGACATGGGATTTCATGAAGGTCTTAACTCTTTCTTGAGTTTGAAGTTTTGGGAGGCAAGGATTAAAGCCTTAAGAGCCAATACCAGAGGCGAAGAAGTAGCAGAGGTGAAAAGTCTGCCGCCAATTACAAAAGCAAAAGATTCACTTGAATGAATTTAAGGAGTGTATATGAAATTTGGCTTGGGTGAATCGGATCAATCTTGTCTGCTGAAGCATGGAATTGGTGGAAACAAGTCAATTCTTATATTGACTTTACACTTATTGAGAATGAATGGATGGTTGAAATGATAGAAGAGATCAGAGCCTATCAAGAGCAAGCTGAGAAGGCTAGACAAGAAAGAGAGAAGAGACAATAGATCAGCTACTTATCACTGTTTATCTTTGCTGTATCTAGTTGTAATAACTGTGAACAAATATTTATAATGAGAATTGACTGAGTTTGTTCTGTTTGTGTTTTTATCTTTTTGCTTTGCTGATTAGGTGAGGGTAGTGGCATCATCACCAAAAAGGGGGAAATTGTTGGACTTATTTCTTAGTTTTGATGATGAGTGCCATACTAGCTGTTATAGTGCAAAGGCAAAAGATGTCTAGATAAAATGTATAGGTTTATTAGAGTTTGATTCATAAATAGGTTTGATCAAACAAGCATCGTAATAGGTCACGATCGCTTATCGCCAGATGGTCTAGGTCGATAGGGTAGATAGGTCGATGGGATCGGTCTGCAACCTCTGAAAGATCAAGACCCAAGGCCGAGGGTTCAAACTCGATAAATGAAGGCTAAGGGATCAAACTTAGTATTTAATGTCAAGGATATGGAATCGATATCTAGGCAAGTCTGTGATGACCTAAATTGATTACATATACCTTGTGTAGAAAGTCTAAGTTCCACAAGTTGGATGTTGTTTGGAACTTAGTTATATTCAAAATGGTGTAATCTAACTTCACAAATAAAAGTTGGATAAAGGAATCACCAGCATTATATTTCTGAGACAAAAATATAATATTCAAAGAGACGGATTGGTTTTACACGAGACTAATGAACTCAACGATATATGCCTCGATTAATTCAAGATTATTGAGAAGTTACATGGATAAGAACACCCAACTACCTCTGACTTATCAAGCAAATCAAAGGCTGAGATTAAAAAGACGTTAGGATGATCCATATTTTTATCCATTGGATACAAGTCAAAGGGTGTGACAGATCAGCCTTTGTCAAAAGTAATCCTGACGATGTCGATCCTATGAATAGTGACAGAATGCAAAGAGGATGGGACAAATACAAGGAACGGTCATATTTGAATTTCAAATTCAAGTCACATGCATTCCTACCTATAAATAGAGGACTTTCAACTCAAGAAGAAGATGATGAATTTTGGAATAAACTTCAAGTGATAACATTGAGCCGAAAAACACCTGCTTGAACTCACCGAGCTTAAGGTCAGCGATCTAGTTATTTTCTTCAAGTGCATTCTGTGTTTAAGCCGCATCAAGCATACACACTTGAAGACGCAAGTCGCCGATTACATCATCCTAATCAAGTCGCAAATCGAATCATTTACTTGATTCATTCTTTATTTTATAAAGAGCCTCAAGAAGACAAAGTGAAGCATCTGTTAGGTGTGAAAGACTGTTGGTTTGTGGTGGAGCCGTGGTGAAGAGCAATTCTACCCTTCAAGGACCAAGTGGAAGACTCGGGAGCAGCAATCCTACTGCTCTTAGTTTTCGCTTTGTGAAGCCATAGTTATTGGTGAAGGACAAGCAACCTAGGATTCTTTGTAACGTATAACTCAAAGATTACTAGTGAATTTCCTCCAACATCACAGAGAAGAGTGGGCGACAGTGATTACATCACCTGGAACCACTATAAAAATCTCTCTACTTACTTACTGCATTTACTTTACGCACTTAGTCATTATTCATATCAACCTGCTGAATCTAGCAACTGAAATCACACACATACATTACTGAGTATCTAATACTTAGTAACATATTTAACAACAAGTAACAAGGCTTAATTTTGATATTATTCCGCTGCACAAATTCAAAGAATCGAACTATCAGTGACTCACCGCTTATCAACAAAGTCATCGAGGTCTCAAAGAGACTCATCAAGTATCGCTGAGTTCTGAAGTTGCAGAATTTGTTAACTCCAAAGTTTTAAGTGTTAAGTTTATTCACCCCCCCCTCTAAACTTAACTAAAGCCTTTTCAAGGGACCAACAGTGAGATATTTCTTTTATAATTCGCCATTCGATGTGCAGCAATCTCTCTTCTCTCTTCGACGTTTTCTTTTTCTAGCCTCAGATCAACAGCATTTGTCTCGACGTTGTAAGACAAGACCCGAGGCGATTCTAGCCCTATCTCTGTAGGTATTACCGCTTCACATCCATAAGCCATGGCGAAGGGAGTTTCTTGCGTGGCCGCATTGGGTGCTGTTCGATACGACCACAGAATACTTGGTAACTGAGCTGCCCAATCCCGACCTTCATCTTCTAGCCGCTTCTTCAAACCAAACTTAATCTGCCTGTTTGTCTGTTCGACCTGCCCATTGGACTGAGGTTGGGCTACTGAGGTGGTTCGATGTTCGATCTTATACTCCTTCAGCCAACTCTGCACTCTGTCATCTAGAAATTGAGTCCCATTATCCGAGATCAGGTACTTCAGAATTCCAAACCTGCACAAAATATTTTCCCATAGAAATTTCTTGATGGTCTGAGCCCTGATGTCGGTAAGAGCTTTGGCTTCGACCCACTTTGTGAAATAATCAACCGCGACCACAACATATTTGAAATTACCCGGAGCTCGAGGTAAAGGCCCGACTATATCGACCCCCCACTCATCGAGCAGCCATACCGATTCGATGGCGTTCATCTCATGTGCTTGCTGGTGTGTCACCACATCATGCACTTGACAAGCCCTGCATCTCATCACCAATTGATTGGCGTCCTTTTGCATGGATGGCCAAAAATACCCGGCTAGTTTACATTTCCTTGCCAACATTCGAGCTCCGCAATGATTACCACAAACTCCTCGATGTATCTCTTCAAGAAGATAGGCCCCCTCTTCTTCCGATACGCATCGCATCCAAGACGTTACAAACGATTTTCGATAAAGAACATAGTCAAATAGAGCATACCTGGAGGCTTGAAGTCAGATTTTTCTGGCTTGAGACTTGTCAGACGGGAGAATTCCATCTTTCAAGTACAGAGCTATAGGGTCCATCCATGTCGATCCCTGGGTAACTGGTTGCACATCGACCTCGTTGTAGCTTCTCTCTGCTAACATTTCGACCAGGACCTTCCTCTTCGATTTGAAAATCGATGCGAGTTTAGACAATGCATCGGCCCGTTTGTTTTCGCTCCGAGGTACCTGCTCGATGCGAACCGTCTTGAACTTCGATATCAACCCCTGAACAACTTTCAAATAATTCTTCATGGATTCCTCTTTGGCTTCATACTCGCCTCGTATGTGATTTACTACGAGCTGAGAATCACTATACACCAGGAGATTCTCGACCCCCAACTTCAATGCCAGCTTCAAACCCGTGATCATGGCCTCATACTCTGCTTCATTGTTGGTGGCCTTAAACTCGAATCGAAGCACATAGGGGAAATCTTCTCCCTTCGGACTAACCAACAATAACCCGGCTCAAATTCTCTTTACTCAATGCAAAATCGACATGGATGGTCCACTTTGTTCCTCTGGTGATTTTTTTCCTGCTCTATCTGGATAGATAATCCTCGGCTATGAAGTCCGCTTGGATCTTGGCCTTTAATCACATACGAGGTAGAAAATCGATGTCGTATTCGGCTAACTCGACAATCCATTTTGTTAATCGACTGATGTCTCGTGGATTTGCCAAAATTTGCCTCAAAGGTTGGTCAGTGACCACAGCAATGGGGTGTGCTTGGAAATATGGCTTCAACTTCCTTGATGCATGAACCAAACTCAATGCTAATTTTTCAAAGCCAGTGTGTACACGATCTCAGCTCCATGCAATGCCTTACTCACAAAATATATCGGAACCTGTCCCTGTTCTCTTTCACGGACCAACACTGCACTAACCACCTCTTCACAGATTGCTAGATAGATCAGGAGTTTCTCTCCTTCTCGAGGTGAAGACAAAGGTTGGTAAATCGCACAAATACTCCTTCAGTCATCGAACGCTTTCGACATTTCTCATCCCATTGAAGCGGACTCGCCTTCTTCAATATCTTGAAGAAGGGTAGGCCCTTTGCGATATCGATAAGAAGTGGTTGAGGGCTGCCATCGACCCGTCAACCGTTGCACTTCTTTAACATTACGAGGTGTAGGCATGTTCTTGAGGGCCTCGATCTTATCCGGATTAGCCCGAATTCCATCTCTCGATATCATATAGCCTAGAAATTTTCCAGATCGAACTCCAAAAGTGCATTTCTTCGGATTGAGCTTCATATTTGCAGCCCGACGACTTGAAAACCTCTCGACATCGACAAGAAATTGTCCCATGGACTTGCTCTTGATCAATAAATCATCGACATAAACTTCCATGTTTCGACCTATCGCCCCTTGAAAATTTTTATTGATCGCCTCTAATAGGTGGCCCCAGCGTTCTTTAGCCCAAATGGCATTGTCACGAAACAAAACGTGTCAAATTCTGTGATAAAAGCGGTTTTCTCTGAGTCTTGGGGGTCCATGAAGATCTGGTAATATCCCCTATACGCTTCGAGAAACCCGAACACCTCGAAACCCAGCGTCGAGTCGACTAACTGATCGATCTTTGGGAGCGGATATGAATCGTTAGGGCACGCCTTGTTGATATCTACAAAATCCACGCACATTCGCCACTTTCATCCGCTTCTAACCAACACCGGATTGGCCAACCACCCGGGTAGAAAACCTCTTTGACGATTCCAAAATTAACAATTTCTCAACTTCCTTCTTTACTGCCTCTTTCCTCTCAAGAGCGAGGTTTCTCTTCTTTTTCCGTACTGGCTTCTTTTTTGGGTCGACGTTTAGTCGATGCAGTGATATATCCGCTGATAGACCTTGCATGTCGTCTGCTTTCCATGCGAACACATCTCGATACTCGATCAGGAGGTCGACCAAGGACTTCATGTCGGGGTTGTTAGGTGTTATGCCCGAAAGACAATTTTGTAATTGTTTTATTTAATAAATGAATTGACATTATTATTCATATTTATTATTCTCATATTCACCGATGTGACAATAGTATTTACACTACAGAAAACCCTAAAGTATATCGTTTATGTAATCACTTAACTCAGTGTATGGGATATACACGGGAGGATTGAGTTAGTGAAGATGTACTTAAAATACAGTTAGCCCGTAGTGAAGTTAATCGAGAGTATCGGGTCTCTCCTTTAACGTGCTATTAATGCGCCCAGAACACAATAGGTGTGATTGTCTTATCCGGACATTCGGTTAAGAGAACCTAGTGGGGCATTTATATATGATAGATATATCATATAGTAATTTGGACCGATTTGATTAGAGTTCATGATATAATTCCATAATCGAGAAGTCTTATCGAATCAATCGATGATCATATTTATGGATATATCTTAATCCTGAGGTGATCACAGTCAACTGCTTGAATCAGTATGAAGTTTGACTTGACGGTTAAGGATTACACTGAGTCCGTGGTCTGAATTACCCCATCTTGGCATTGTACTGGATTGAGTGGGTAGTCTGTGTTATCACAGATACGGAATCCATTCCTTCCATTTATGGAAGTAGATGGACAGTTTCCTTATTTGTTAATCCTAGAAACTGATCGATCCATGGAGTTCATATTACACTGATTAGCTACCAGTGAGTTGTATGAATTAATTGATCACTAGGGGGTTAATGGTAAATAAGGATAAGAGGTTCTAGAAAGGGTTAACGGTAACTTCCCAATTTAGAATGAACAGTCTATGGAGGATTAATCCATATGTAATGATTATATCAATGGACGCTTATTATTATTCTCGTGAGGAGATAAATATAATCTTATAATCGGAGGAGTGCAGTCACAGGATTATGGTGGCATATTCCTGTGATTGATTTATCGAATATAATTATTATGTTCGTAAGATAATTATTTATTTGATTTATCGGAGCCGCTGATTATTAGTCCATGGTCCCCGACGCGTGCTCCTAATATAGCATAGCTATTCTCGGACGTCGAATCCTAATAATATTAATTTAGTTCTTGTTGGACTTTATTAAAACGATATGTGAATTAATTGTTTAGTGGACTATTAAATTAGTTGAGCTAAATAATTAAATATGTGGAAAAGACACTTTCCATAATCTTGGCCCAATTATTGTGTAATGGCAAAATTAATATTGACTAGGTCAATATGTGGTATTTTCGCCCCATGGCTTATTTTGGGAAACAAGAAATTGTTTTCTTGTGTATTAATAAGACATGTGCATAAAATATTTATTGGATAAATATTTATGGTAAGAAATAAAGATAAATATTATTCTGGATTTATTCTAGAATATTATAGAATTATCTTTTATTTATTGGATTATTTATTTGCAAAATAAAATCTTTGGAGGCTAAGTTTTACTCTCCTATATAAAGAGAGTTCTCTGCCCTTAAACAACACAATAAAATTAAAATTCACCTCTTAGAGAGGAGAAGGAAAATTTCGCCAAGGGAGATAAGGGGAAAATCTTGGAGATTTTTCCGGGTAGCATATCGGAAGGGTTCGAGTCGAGAATTTCCTTCCACCGGGAGTTGCTTGGATCACACGTACGGAAGATCGTGGTGCTCTTCACATCTACTTGCAATCTTCCTATTGCGGTTCTTCAACTTGGATTTTGAGATCCAAGAGGTATGATCTACAACCCCCTTGTAGATATAGATATAGTTATTTTATTACGTGTATTTTATAGATCTAGATCCTAAAATCGCTTCCGTTGCGGATGATATTACTAACAGTGGTATCAGTCGCCTTGGTGATCTATATTTATACGTATAAAATATTAGATCTAGGAGCGGAAAACATGTAGATTTTTTTTGTTATGAATGTCTTGGTTGAAGAGATGGATTGGGGTTGGTACTGTTTACCCGTAGATCTATTTTGTAGCTCTTTTGATTAACATCAATTGAGCATAGGATGTGTATTTTATTTTATGTCATGCAAAAAATTGTAAAAGGTAGTACCTTTTGTATTTATTTTTTTTAGTTTCGGGTTCGAGACGACGAAGATCATGGTGTTTGAAGATCATCAAGAAGGTAAAAACGGGAGGAGGCCGATTGTTTTATTTTATTTTATTTTTTTTCCGACAAAGAAATTTGGTCACTGCTATTTTTTTTTGCATGCGGCACAAAAGGTTTGCTTTAGTTGATCAAAATTAGGTCAAAATTAGGGCAGCCGGAAAAAAGAAAAAAACAGTATATACAATTTTTATTTTTTATTTTTTACACCCGTGACCTGTTAAAAAAAAAAAAAAAAGTTTTTTTATAAAACAATTTGATAATATAGATGTATTTTAAATATATTGGTATATTACGGCCTCCTCTCCTCGTCGTTCGTGGTTCGTGTCAAGATCGAAGCTTTGAAGATCCGGAAGTTTTCAAGATCAAGATCGAAGATCGAGATTTGAAGACTTAGATTTATTTTTTACTTTTTCTTAGAAAATAGGTTAGTCGGGGGTACCAACGATCCATCTCGGTGTTTAAATTTTCCGCAATTTATTTTTTATGTGTTTGATCATAAAATAGATATAAAATCGGAATTGCCATGACATGCATCATATCATAAATCCACTCCATGCATACATGTAGAATTTTAATTTTGGTAATTAAAATAGGCATGTATACAAACTCGTGCAATTAGTTAAAATTTAATTAATACGTGGCAATTAATAAATTTAGTAACTAATTAAAGATCCGAGGACGGGTTATGAAATCGTTAAGTTTTTCGGTGTGTGTTCTCGGTGAACCGCCTTAAAGCCCAAAACGAGATCACGTTTTCGATTCGTAGTGTCTACGAAATTGAATGATGGTAAAAGAACAATAAATCTTGGATAAAAACGGTTCGTCTATAGGTTGGGTGGTCAACTGAGCTAGGCTCGACCGACTTAACCCTCCTAGTGTGATGTATGCACGGGGTCCGCAAAGACTAAGCTACACCTGGAGAGCGGAGGGTGATTCCTTCTCATCTCAATGGGGCCGTGTCTTGACCCGATTTAGATCCGATCATCACATATGTTCCAACGAATAGGACGGGTAGGCTTACCTACGTTACCGACACCATTCGGAATCCTTGATTTGATGAGCTTTTATGTTAACATCAAAAAGACGTGGTTAGTTAACACACAACCACTTCCAACATATTGAGTGGGAGCGGGGCGGCGGCACCAACCCCACGGCCTCTACTATAGATACAAGTAAGTGAGAGAAGGGTGACGCCTCGAGGCGCTTTGATTTCGTCCCCCTAAGGATGGTGTTCACTCCTATCAACATTCATGGCTTGGTCTCCGAAAGGATAGGATTTCCGGGTACTTGTCGGGTCACTGACCTATCCTAAGACGGCATACTCGGGGCGTACCTAAGAGATCCGATATAGTATGCCACACTCATGAAGTATATTTTTGACAATATCTAGGCTAAAAAAGGAAGGTAGTCAATGAATAAAGGGATGTTCGATTCTCGTGGGATGTTCGATTCTCACAAGTTATTCATTGATGAGATTGTCTCGATTTAACCGTCATCTCTTTGACCTACCCTAAGGCGGCACTGAGATGCGAGGTTAAAACCTTGGAATGGTAGAGTAGACTTAATTTTAGTTTACAATTCCTAAAATAAACTTATATAGTAGTGTTAAACTTGAATTAATATATGTCATTTTATTTACAGCATTATATCCCTTACTAAATTGCTTAAAATTTATAATTGACTAGTATTGACTTCGTTAAAAAGTGGAAAGTAACTAGGACGTTGAACTAGTTAATCGATAATGCAATTATTTTTCAAAGAGATATTTTCTCTTAAGCCTTATAAAAACCAGAGTGATATATAGGTATGTCACTAGTGTCATCTGTGTCAAACGGAAGACAAACTTAGTTTGATCAAAGGTGATTTCGGACTTTGAAATTCTTCTAGTGAATTTTGAGTGTGTAGTAATTACACGAGTAATTTTCTAATTGAAAAATTGGAAAATCATGAAGTGTTACTAGTTGGACGATATTTGGAATCGATGAACTAGTGGGAGCTTTATGATTTGTTGTTTTTCTAGAACATTAGAAAAGTGTAACCGACTACACACGTAACCGTTCTAATTGAAAAACTGGAAAGTCATGAAATGTTGCTAGTTGGACGATATTTGGAATCGATGAACTAGTGGGAGTTCTATGATTTGTTGTTTTTCTGGAAACATTGGAACTATGTACGAAAGATTTTCTAATCGAAAAAATCGGAAATTCATAAAAAATAAAGCATTGCTCGTTAGACGGTATTTGGAACCGAAAAACTAGTGGGATCTTTAATGTTATGATTTGTTGTTTTTTCTGGTATATTAGAAAATCCGAGAAGTCCCGACAAGTAACACTCGATATAGACACCCCACGGTTCAAGAGTAGTGTCTACTTAAACGAACATTGGTTCAAGATCGCTTTCCATTCACGGAAAGTCAAGAATGGGAGAATATGTCTAAAAGTGTTAGTCATCTAAACCGAGAAAATTTTAAGGTCGAACCGAAAATTAATTAAATCGAAAATCATTGGATAAGGACGGTGATTTTGGATCACCTACCTATGAATCCTTGGCGATTTTCTCGAGCTAAGTTCTTTGGCGTAACAAGGTAGCAGCAGCATTTAACGATTAAAGGAGTAAACAACGGGCAATTAATTTTAGCTAGAATAGTGGGAGTGATATAAGGAAATGAATCTCGGATTCAATCCTTGGATATCGCGGAAAAATTATTTTCTGCTTAAGATTATTGAACGAATGGATTTACCTTATATTCGATAATTTGTTTGTCGTATAGAAAGTGAATATACCATTTGTAGTACGAATCCAAGACTCGGACTTTTGTTTGATAAAGTCAAAACCACTTAGAATCGCTTGAAATATGTATATAAAACACATCTTAAGAATCTAAAAGCAATTGGTTTCTATATTTAGATAAACGCTTCTTCATATTCCATAGTTAGTGCATAGTCCCTAAAAGACAAGACCTGAAGACTGGCTCAGGGTGATTCCTTTCTCCCAGTCTGGTTATATTGTCTCAAAGGTTCGATTACTAAGTTTCCTTTCAATCAGGAAAGGATAATGGTTATAAAGAAGTAACATAGCTTGTTCATGACGACTTTCGGGATCTGATTAAAGATACGAGCTAGTAGGAGATTCCGAGTAGTGACTTCTTGTCTGATAACTATTCAAACACTCCGGAAAGTTTATCCACAATATTTTGAGGTTTCTCTGTTTTCAACAGAGATAGAGTATTCTATACTGGGAATAGGCCATTCATAGTCCTCGAGACTGATGCTCAGCCTACCTCATTGTGACATGTTCTCACTAAGTGAGAAACCGTTAAAATTGCCTTATATAGTTTTAGATGTGCTACAATACACTGCTTAACTCAATAAAGATATTGTAAGCGAAATAACGGTTTACATTGACATGTAAGACCGAGAAGTCTACCTAGAATATGCTTTTGAATTTACGGATGAGGTGTGGATTCGGTTCACCCCACTCCCGTAAATATAAGCATTTAGCACACGGTGCTTGAAGGTAAGACTGGGAATTTCACGCATACGTTCGGTCAATGACCATTCGTGATATATCTTTTAACCTATTGAGTATAAAGGTTAGACATAGGATTCTTGAAATCGGGAAGGGATAGTTATACTGTTGCATCCTTTCTAATAGAGTCCATGAACAGCAAAACCTTGAACCTTGAAGTACGTTTACTCAAGGTAGTTACTAACTGATTAAAATCAGACCACATCCAACATCGGTTGTTGGTGATAACACTAAATACTACTAAACTAGATCAGACTTTCGATCCACCCAGTAAGTATTGGGAGTATGGTTTATCCATTACCCATTACGGTTTCTGCGGACTTTGTAGTCTGAGGATCGATTGATGACCTATGGCTCTTTTGTGAGCGATAGATTCTCGATAATAGAGGTTGGTTTAATAGCCATAACCCAGTGAATGGAGTTCGGTACTCCAGATTACATTCATGCTCTTGTAGAACCACCGAGCATCTCAGGCCCAAGTGGGAGTAATTGGATCTACACGGAAAGAGTAGAATGAATGGGAAAGTTTATCTTTGAGCAAAGATTGAGTGGTCTAGGGTAATTCCCGAAGAAGTAGAGAGTTAATCGGACCTTGAACTCTCTTACCACTTAGTATTGCATGATTTCGTTCAAAAGCGAGAAAAATAGGGGTGATTCCTCGAGACTTTCTTGCCAAACAAACGGAGTCTGGATTCATTCGAACGAGGAAGGGTATTGCCTTATGAACTTATGACGGATGACTGTCACAAGGCTTATGTCCTTTATGGATAAAAAGCAAGCCTCTCGGTCACTTTGGAAGTCATATATTTCTACAATATGTGGATTTGACCGAATATTGATAAGTCTTTTGTAGATCGAATATCAATTTTAGTACAAGAGTGAATATATACATACATATATTAGTGTTTGTGAAGGATAACACCGCACTAGTTGGAATCAACATGGGTGTGTTATCTCAAGTCGAAATCGACAATGCCACAATTCTCGCTGCAATGAGATTCGGACAACATTCTCAAGAGTTTGACTCGGTCGAATTCATTAGAATCGATCCACTTGGTTTCCCATCCATCTTATTAGTTAAGATGATGCATCCGTGTATGCAGATTCAACGAGGAAGTTCTACCCTATGCCTCGGGAATGACTCTCAAATCCTCGGATCAAGAGAAATGGGATAGATTCTCTTTCTAGTAAGAGATGGTCGTTATTGAACGTCAACTTTGATCGAATCTTAGATTCGGCGGTTAACAAAGCAAGTTTAGTATGTCCTTTAGTATCTTGAGAGAACGAGGAACAATATGCGGACATATTCATGTGTGAACTTGGATATGTGTGATACAATCGATTTTGACTTTAAGTCGATTGAGGATGATCGTTAAGTCGATCTCGGGCTCGATGTTTACTCGATACCATATGATTAGATGGACCGGTAACGCTTGATTCTACTGATCGTCTCGAGCCGACAACCCTGAATAATCATTAAGACCCATGACATTTAGATGTAGGTACACCCGAGTCACTGACTTATCCTACGACGGCACACTCAGAGTGTATTTTGTCATTTACAATGGTTATGATATGCTTAATGGGTACTAGAATACAGGATGGGTCTCCATTGCTTTAGAGCAAGTGGGAGTGATAGTTTGCTGTATTTTAAATAATAGGGTGTGCTCTAAAACAATTAATCACATGCTTTCGTGCAAGTGGGAGATTGTTAGGTGTTATGCCCGAAAGACAATTTTGTAATTGTTTTATATAATAAATGAATTGACATTATTATTCATATTTATTATTCTCATATTCACCGATGTGACAATAGTATTTACACTACATAAAACCCTAAAGTATATCGTTTATGTAATCACTTAACTCAGTGTATGGGATATACACGGGAGGATTGAGTTAGTGAAGATGTACTTAAAATACAGTTAGCCCGTAGTGAAGTTAATCGAGAGTATCGGGTCTCTCCTTTAACGTGCTGTTAATGCGCCCCGAACACAATAGGTGTGAATGTCTTATCCGGACTTTCGGTTAAGAGAACCTAGTGGGGCATTTATATATGATAGATATATCATATAGGGCTGGACCGATTTGATTAGAGTTCATGATATAATTCCGTAATCAAGAAGTCTTATCGAATCAATCGATGATCATATTTATGGATATATCTTAATCCTGAGGTGATCACAGTCAACTGCTTGAATCAGTATGAAGTTTGACTTGACGGTTAAGGATTACACTGAGTCCGTGGTCTGAATTACCCCATCTTGGCATTGTACTGGATTGAGTGAGTAGTCTGTGTTATCATAGATACGGAATCCATTCCTTCCATTTATGGAAGTAGATGGACGGTTCCCTTATTTGTTAATCCTAGAAACTGATCGATCCATGGAGTTCATATTACACTGATTAGCTACCAGTGAGTTGTATGAATTAATTGATCACTAGGGGGTTAATGGTAAGTAAGGATAAGAGGTTCTAGAAAGGGTTAACGGTAACTTCCCAATTTAGAATGAATAGTCTATGGAGGATTAATCCATATGTAATGATTATATCAATTGACGCTTATTATTATTCTCGTGAGGAGATAAATATAATCTTATAATCGGAGGAGTGCAGTCATAGGATTATGGTGGCATATTCCTGTGATTGATTTATCGAATATAATTATTATGTTCGTAAGATAATTATTTATTTGATTTATCGGAGCCGCTGATTATTAGTCCATGGTCCCCGACGTGCCTCCTAATATAGCATAGCTATTCTCGGACGTCGAATCCTAATAATATTAATTTAGTTCTTGTTGGACTTTATTAAAACGATATGTGAATTAATTGTTTAATGGACTATTAAATTAGTTGGGCTAAATAATTAAATATGTGGAAAAGAGATTTTCCATAATCTTGGCCCAATTATTGTGTAATGGCAAAATTAATATTGACTAGGTCAATATGTGGTATTTTCGCCCCATGGCTTATTTTGGGAAACAAGAAATTGTTTTCTTGTGTATTAATAAGACATGTGCATAAAATATTTATTGGATAAATATTTATGGTAAGAAATAAAGATAAATATTATTCTGGATTTGTTCTAGAATATTATAGAATTATCTTTTATTTATTGGATTATTTATTTGCAAAATAAAATCTTTGGAGGCTAAGTTTTACTCTCCTATATAAAAAGAGTTCTCCCAAGCCTTAAACAACACAATAAAATTCGAAATTCACCTCTTAGAGAGGAGAAGGAAAATTTCGGCCAAGGGGAGATTTTTCCGGGTAGCATATCGGAAGGGTTCGAGTCGAGAATTTCCTTCCACCGGGAGTTGCTTGGATCACACGTACGGAAGATCGTGGTGCTCTTCACATCTACTTGCAATCTTCCTATTGCGGTTCTTCAACTTGGATTTTGAGATCCAAGAGGTATGATCTACAACCCCCTTGTAGATATAGATCTAGTTATTTTATTACGTGTATTTTATAGATCTAGATCCTAAAATCGCTTCCGTTGCGGATGATATTACTAACAGGGGTGTGACAACCACTTCCCGATCTGGACCCCTTGGCCCTCCTCTTCTTTCCAGACACGGATCTCCTCTGTCGGATCGACTGAAATCCAGCTTCGATCCTCCTCTTCCTCAGGTATTAATTCCTCAACCAGTACTTGTCCAACTCCTTTCCCTTTAATTGTGACCAAACTACAATTCCTGGCTACTTCGACGTCCCCTTTCTGATACGATTGCGAATGAGGTTCCCGACCCGTTGGCCCCGATGCAACCGATAGATCATTTGGTAATTCGAGATGGACCTATGACGAGGTTGCAAAGGAGAAGGATGCGAGAGGCTTTGGATAATTTGATTATTGATACTTATGTTGAGCATGGACAGCCCAAGCCGGAGGAAGAACAACCGTTAAGATGCGTCATCTACGCTACCGGATCGGGGGACAACAACGATGGATTTGGATAAATATGCATCAAAAGTGGCGCCACCTTTAGGACTATTTTTGGACTTATTTATTATTTCTATTTTTGGATTTTTTAGTTAGGTAATTATCTTGTTTTTATTTATTTTCCTTCTCCCACATTGTTTTGGAGACAACTAGTCTTTTTATTTGTAGCCTATATAAAGGCAAGCTACTATGATAATAAATCAGAATACAATTTTCGAGTTTAATCTTTTATTTGAGTTGAGAGTTTTCTCTTCTTGCCGCTTTTAATCATGGATCGATTAAAACACAATCACTTGCGAGTGAGTAGTCTCTTTGTCGTAGAGATTACATCCTTCAAGAACGAATCGGCGTTTTGAGCACGCGTTGTTTATTCTTGGCCTTAGCCTGGTCGAGGACACTAGGTTTAGGTTTCCATAGCTCACCATTGATCCCTTGAGTCGTTTCTGGAACCGTATCCGCATCGGTTGGTATCGAGCCAAAGACCGAGGTATCAAATATCCCCGTTTAGTTAATTTTTTTCTTGCTTCTTGTTCGTTTTCTTTGTGTTCATCGCATATCTACAAAAATATTGAGATCTTGCTATTCTTGTTTCGATTTTTTTTTCTCGCTTGAAAGCAATCATTCATCGCCAGATCAATCCTCGTTCTTGTGTCTCGTTCATCATCATTAAACCAAAAAAAAATAATAATTTCGACCCTGCAACTTGCGATTTGATTCATTGTTGCTGTTCTTGTGATTAATTCTCTGTTGCTTCTTGTGATTAATCATTCTTTGTCATTTGTCTCTCGCTAAAAAAAAAAAAAAAAAGGGACACAGCCGCAATTTGATTATCTCAGCCGCAATTTACCAAATTGTTGACCTAGCCGCCAATTTTGATCATTTACCTAATTTGCAATTTTTGCGATTAGTTTAAAAAAATAAAAAAAAATCTTTCTGTGCTTGTTTCTTGGCATTCGATCATCATCAATTTTTCTTGTGTTCATTGCATATTATCATATTATCAAAAAAAAAAAAAAAAAAACAAATTCCTACCTGTTCTTGTTCCCTTGGCATCGTCCATATTCACACCAAAAAAAAAAAAAAAAAAAAAAAAAAAAACAAAAAACCAAACATTACAGCCTTGTTTCCTTACCCATACCTTCCAAACCAAACCCTAGTTGTCTAAGTCTAGGTTGTGGTACTTGAACTGTACTCGTGTTGCTCGTTATTCTGATTTGTTTGCCGAAGGACCTCCTACGACTGAGAGACGAGGGAGAGTGCAAACACGAGCGTTGTGAGGTGAAAAAAACAACAAAAAAAAAAAAAAAAAAAAAAAAAAAAAAAGTAATCATGTCGAAGCATAGTGAAGAAGGTATGACCGATGGTCGGTTCAAGATTATGGCCGATGGCCTTAAGCATGATGTGCAGAATGAGCTTGAAACCTTTCAAGAGGACATTAGGCGGGACATGGCCGACATGCGGAGAGACATGGCTTTGAATAACCGCCCAGATTGGATGCGTTTCTTTGAGAGGAAATGGTGGTAATGATAGGCATGGTGATCACGTTGGTAATGGTGGTAATAGAAATGGTGGCAATGGTGTCAACAGGATGGAGGTAACAGAGAGGTACCGTCGCCGCCGGCGACAATGATGATATTCCTGAGGATGACCTGGTAGATAATAATATGCGGCAAATTAAAATGAAATTGCCATCCTTTTCCGGTTCAGTCGACGCCGATGTGTACATTGAATGGGAGTCGAAATTGGAGCAGATTTTTGCATGCAATAATTATTCGGAAGAGAAGAAGTGTAGACTTGCGCAGCTTGAGTTTACGGGATATGCAATGGTATGGTTAACGCAGACGAATTTCATGAGGGGTAAAAATGGTGCGAGGCCTATAGGGACATGGCAAGTATTGAAGGAAGAGATGAGGAGGCGGTTTGTTCCTCATTCGTATTATCGAAACGATGATCGTAAATTGCAAACTATTCACCAAGGGGAGCGTTCCGTGGATGAATATTATCAAGAATTGGTCACCCTTTTGGCCAAGGCACAGGTTGACGAAGACGAGGAGATGACTATGCAGCGTTTCTTGACGGGGTTACGACTGGAAATTGCGAATCGCGTGGAGATACAACAGTGTGGGAATCTTGATAGTATGTTGCATGCCGCTGTGACACATGAAAAGCAAATTAAGCGACAGAGAGCCGCTTACTCCAAACAGTCTGGCAGTAATTCGGGGTACCGTAATTTCCAACCCAAGGGTGATATCATTAAATCTACTCCAGCAGCACCGAAACAGACGTTATTCCCACCACGGGAAGCTCCTAGGCCGAGGGAAAAGGATAACGGAAAAGGATCGCCACCACCTCCAAATCATCACATGAAATAAGGTGTCATAAGTGTCATGGTATGGGACACATTGCTTCTCAATGCCCTTCCAAGCGACGTATTTTGGTGGTTGGAGAGGCTATTGATGATCGGAATTATCGTCGTCGGTCGGATGTGGAGGATGAGGAAGATGATGATGTTGATAATTGTCGGAGGAACCAATGGGTGGAGATATATATCAATCCGCATTTGTGCTCAAGCGGCGTTGAGTAGTGTGGTAAAGGTGGAGGATAACTTGCAACGTGAAAATATCTTTCATACACGTTGCTTGGTGAATGGAAAGCTTTGTTTAATGATCATCGATCCGGGAGTTGTACGAACGTCATTAGTCTTTGGTTTTGTTTGGCGTAGGATTGCCTACAATACCCCATCCTCAACCTTATAAGCTACAATGGTTGACCGACGTCGGCGAGATTAGTGTGACGAAGCAGGCTTTGATTTCTTTCACTCTTGGACGACTTGATGATGAGGTTCTATGTGATGTCGTGCCAATGCATGTTGGGCATATTCTTTTGGGACGACCATGGCAATTTGATAGGAGAGTGATATATGATGGGTATGCGAACACTTATACGCTGCGGCATAAAGGGAAAAATAAAAGTTGAAAAAGAAAAGGTAAGGGAGGGCGCTTTAGTACCATATGAGGGGACAAATAAAGTCGAAAAGTTGAAAGTGAGGGAGGGCGCCATTAGCACCGAGGGAGAAAAAAAAGCGGTGAAGAATAAAGGTGAGCGAGTGCTAGGATCTTTCTACATAGGGGCTGGCGACATCCGTCGTGCTGTTGAAGAGGGCGCTACACCTCTCCTCTTTATTTATAAAGAGGCCGAATTCCTTTCCTTGCCCCTGTTTTACGATTACTTCTGACGTAATGAGTTCTCTTCCTAGTGTGGTGCAGACATTGTTGCAGGATTTTGCGGATCTCTTTCCCGAGGAAGAGCCCAGCGGTTTGCCGCCGTTGAGAGGCGTGGAGCACCAAATTGATTTCATTCCGGGGTCAGCATTACCAAACCGACCAGCCTATCGGGCTAACCCGGAGGAAACAAAAGAGATCCAACGGCAAGTCACGGAGCTGCTACGAAAGGGCAAAATACAAGAATCCATGAGCCCGTGTGCGGTACCGGTCATTGTGGTGCCTAAGAAGGATGGAACTTGGCGCATGTCGTGGGATCGTCGCGCAATAAACCAAATCACAATCAGGTATCGTCATCCTATTCCCCATTTAAATGATATGCTAGATGAGTTATGTGGGGCGCAACTTTTTTCTAAAATCGATTTAAAAAGTGGCTATCATCAAGTGCGCATACGTGAGGGTGATGAGTGGAAAGCGGCGTTTAAAACTAAATTTGGTTTATATGAGTGGTGGTTATGCCTTTTGGATTGACAAATGCACTATAGCACGTTTATGCGATTAATGAATGAAGTACTTAGGGACTTTATTGGTAAGTTTGTGGTTGTCTATTTCGATGATATCTTGATTTATAGCCATAACTTAGAAGAACATGTTAGCCACCTAAGAATTTGTTTTAGAAACACTTCGTGATGCTCGATTGTATGCTAACCTTAAAAAGTGTACTTTTGCATGGATAGAGTCGTGTTTCTTGGTTTTGTTGTGAGTGCACAGGGTGTTGAGGTTGATCAAGAGAAGATTAAAGCGGTCAAGGAGTGGCCTGAACCAAAGTCAGCCGCGGAAGTTCGTAGTTTCCATGGCTTGGCAAGCTTCTATAGGTGATTTGTGTGGGATTTTAGTGGCATCGCCGCCCCACTGAACGAATTGGTCAAGAAGAACGTTCCTTTCCATTGGGGACCTAAGCAAAGGGAGTCTTTCGAAATTCTTAAAGCTCGTTTAATTTCAGCCCCATACTTGCTTTACGATTTTAATAAAGCTTTTGAGATAGAATGTGATGCTTGGGTGTGGGTGTTGGTGGAGTGCTTATTCGGGAGGTCGCCTATTGCTTACTATAGTGAAAAACTTAAGGGTCCTCAGCTAAATTATGCCACTTATGATAAAGAATTATATGCTTTAGTTCGG
Organism: Gentiana macrophylla; assembly: GCA_026214975.1. Lineage (NCBI taxonomy): Eukaryota > Viridiplantae > Streptophyta > Magnoliopsida > Gentianales > Gentianaceae > Gentiana > Gentiana macrophylla. The sequence goes on along the minus strand of JAOBSW010000607.1, from coordinate 13,217 downwards.
TGTCTTCACACATGGCAGCACTATTTAAGACCTAGGGAGTTTATTATTCACACAGATCATGAATCACTTAAATACCTTAAGGGCCAAGGTAAATTGAGTAAAAGGCATGTTCGTTGGATGGAGTTTATTGAGTCTTTTCCTTATGTGATTAAGTATAAAAAAGGTCAAGATAATGTGGTAGCTGATGCTTTGTCACGTAGATACACTTTGATCACTACGATGCAAACTAAATTTCTTGGCTTTGAGTTTATTAAGGAATTATCGCCTTGGATCCGGACTTTGCTAAACCATTTGCCACCACTAGTGACACGGCCCATGATAAATTTTATAGAAGTGAGGATTTTATATCGTGAGCATGCTTTGTGTATTCCCAAATGTTCCTTACGTGAATTACTTGTTCGAGAAGCACATGGTGGAGGTCTTATGGGTCATTTTGGTGTCACTAAAACGCTAGACATACTTAAATCGCATTTTTATTGGCCTCACATGCGTGTCGATGTTAATCGTTTTTGTGCTTCTTGTATTGTGTGCAAACATGCTAAGTCCAAGTCCGCACCTCACGGTTTGTACACGCTTGCTATACCCACGGCCCCTTGGACCGATTTGTCGATGGATTTTGTTTTGGGATTACCTCGTTCTAGGAGTGGTCATGATTCTGTTTTTGTCGTGGTTGATAGATTTTCAAAGATGGCGCATTTCATTGCTTGTTCTAAAACGCATGATGCATCTCATATAGCTGATTTATTCTTTCGTGAAGTTGTTCGTTTACATGGTGTGCCTCGTACGATAGTGAGTGACCGTGATGTGAAATTCATAAGTCATTTCTGGCGAGTTTTATGGCAGCGTTTGGGTACTCAATTATTATTTTCTTCGGCATATCACCCCCAAACGGATGGTCAAACCGAGGTTGTTAATCGTGTTTTGGGTCAATTGCTTCGTACTGTTGTTCAAAAGAATTTGCGAAATTGGGAGGATTGTTTGCCTTTTGTGGAGTTTGCTTATAATCGTTGTAAACATTCCGCGACTCGTTTTACACCTTTTGAGATTGTCTATGGGTTCAATCCTGATACCCCTTTCTCATTAGCTCTTTGCCCGCAGTATGCAAGTCGATTTGGATGGTGATGCAAAGGCCGAGTTGGTAAAAGAATTGCATCGCAAGCTCGGCGGAATGTCGTCGAAACGCTACGGCTCGGTACATGAAGCAAGCAAATAAGGGCCGCAAGGAAGTTATCTTTGAACCGGGTGATTGGAGTGCATTGCATTATCGCAAAGACCGTTTTCCCAAACAAATGGAAGACCAAGTTACATCCTCGTGGAGACGGACCTTTTGAAGTTCCGGAGCGGATTAACAACAATGTCTACAAGATTGCTATTCCGGATGATTGGGCGTCTCAAATTCAATTAATGTGGTGATTTGGCGCCATTTGACAATCCTACGATCGAGGACGTCGCCTTCGCGAACCGGGAGGGAATGATACGATTGCGAATGAGGTTCCCGACCCGTTGGCCCCGATGCAACCGATAGATCATTTGGTAATTCGAGATGGACCTATGGCGAGGTTGCAAAGGAGAAGGATCTGAGAGGCTTTGGATAATTTGATTATTGATACTTATGTTGAGCATGGACAGCCCAAGCCGGAGGAAGAACAACCGTTAAGATGCGTCATCTACGCTACCGGATCGGGGGACAACAACGATGGATTTGGATAAATATGCATCAAAAGTGGCGCCACCTTTAGGACTATTTTTAGACTTATTTATTATTTCTATTTTTGGATTTTTAGTTAGGTAATTATCTTGTTTTTATTTATTTTCCTTCTCCCACATTGTTTAGGAGACAACTAGTCTTTTTATTTGTAGCCTATATAAAGGCAAGCTACTATGATAATAAATCAGAATACAATTTTCGAGTTTAATCTTTTATTTGAGTTGAGAGTTTTCTCTTCTTGCCGTTTTAATCTGTGACTGATTAAAACACAATCACTTGCGAGTGAGTAGTCTCTTTGTCGTAGAGATTACATCCTTCAAGAACGAATCAGCGTTTTGAGCACGCGTTGTTTATTCTTGGCCTTAGCCTGGGTCGAGGACACTAGGTTTAGGTTTCCATAGCTCACCATTGATCCCTTGAGTCGTTTCCTGGAACCGTATCCGCATCACTTTCACTTCATGGGTACCATACCAGGTGGGGAATTTCATGCTATTGTGGAATGTAGAAATAATAGCTCTTAGATCGTAAAGAGCTGGTCGACCTAATATCGCGTTATAACCCGATGGGGCCTTAACCACGACATAAGTCATTTCCATTGTTCTGCCCTTTTCTCCATCTCCAACTGTAGTCAGCAAACTAATCGATCCGACAGGATGGATGGCCTGTCCTGTGAATCCAAACAGAGGGGTTGACAACGGTATAATGTTTTCATCCTTCAACCTCATAGCTCTGAAGGCTGAGTAGTAAAGGATATTGACGGCGCTTCCACTGTCAACACAGACTCTCTTTATCCGACCCCTGCTTATCACCCCCTCAATTACCAAACCTTCACTGTGACTGTGGGAGCTTGTAATATCATCTTTGGGTCCATAACCTACCTCCGTTGTGAACCTAAGCTTCTTCGATTCCCTCGATCTCTCTGAAGACTGTCGACTGGACTGAGGTCGATCTGACTCGTGTTCAGCGACAATAGTGTTGACATCATACCCGATGCGGTTATCCTCATGAGGGTCTCGATTCAAATCCGTTCGACGATCATCCCGACGGTTATCTCTGTAGGTCGGTTCGGATGATTTATCCCGTCGCCTCAGATTATCTCGACGCGGCGATCGATCTCTCTTTCCGCTATAACTTTTTCTCTTATACTCTCGACGACCATTGGGCTCGTCCTTCTCTGATCTGTCAATCACCTCATCTAATCGACCCTCTTGAATACAGGCATCGATATCTCTCTTTAAATCAAAACACTCTTCTATGTCATGCCCCACATCCTTGTGATAGTCACGAGTGCTTGTGGGTATTCTTTCTCTCTCGGGATCTTTGGACATTGGTGTCGGTGTTCGCGCAATGTTTTCCCGATCATAATGGCGGCACCTCCCCCAAGATCGGTTGAGAGGTATAAAATCTCGATCCTTCAAATTTCCTTTCTTGCCGAGCGATCAGTGATCGGTGCGGTCAATCGATCGAACACGTTAGATTTTCCTTCTTACGTTCCGACCCCTAGGTGACCCCTTGGTCGGCCGGGTATCATTCCTCGAGTTGAGGCCAAGTGAAATGGTGTGCGAGGCGCCGCCTCTTCACCTTGGCAAAATTTGTGGACTATGTTCACACATTCGTCCATATCACTTTGGGCATTTTCTTGGACAACTTGTCATATTGTTTCATATTACGTAGACCTCCAACAAAGGCATTAACTCAGTAGTGCATCATTTGGCGTTATGCACTTTCATGGCCTCGAGATTGAAGCGCCTCATGAAATCAATGGTTGATTCCCCTTTCTCTTGCTTGATGTTCATGAGGTGGGTAGCACTGAGGTGGAACTTCTTGTTCCCGATGAAAGCATCTCGAAATTTTTGTCCCAAGCCAGAAAAACTTGAGATCGACCGGGCGTAGCTTATGAAACCACTCCCGAGCTAAACCCGTAAGCAAGGTATCGAATGCCACGACACTTCATGGCGTCATTGTCATTTCTCAATCTCATCAATGATATATACCGATATAGATGGTCCTCGGGTCCGTAGTACCATCATAAGGTTCCATCTTCGGTGGCTTAAACGACTCGGGCATCGTATATATTTCTATCTCGGGGTTAAATGGCGACTCGAGCCACTCGTGACTGTTCCTTCCTACGATGCGATTGAACTCATTTGAATCACCGCCCTCGACCTATCGTTGTTGCTTGTCGGGTCCGGGGCGCTTCTTGGTTATCTTGATTTCTACTTCTTCCTCATGCTCTTCTTGAGGATCGATAGGCCTCTTCCCCCTGGCATTCTCAATCTCCTTTCGACCTAGTGGGTCTAACAGGCATTCCTCAGGGGTTTACAAATTCCCTTACCTATGAACGCTGAGGCCACCACTCTTTTCAGGGCGTCTTCATCTAAAGACGCTAAGTGATCTGCCATGTCTTACAGCTGGGGGGGAGGTTGAGGTCTTGGTGGTTCTGCAATTGTGGGTCTAGATCCAGTGGGGACTTCCTGAACCTGAGTTTGAACCCCTGCTGGATCCAAATCCGTGTAATCTTCGATCTGCAGATTCTTACTGTTCATCGGTTTCTTTCTTGCTGGGGGTGCCATTGCGATATCTTTACCAACTCACCGGTAGAAGGCCTTCCTTCTAGCGCCAAATGATGATGCTAAATAATGCACCACCGATAAAAGCAGGCCACGTGTAATCTAAGGGTGAGTTAGAAAGAAGAATATGCAAGGCAAAGATCGATAAAGATGGTGTTTTGGTATTTTATGGTGAGTCCAAGAATGTGTCTTGGATTGCCTCGTATCATGTATAATGTCCAGAATCAAGCCTTACGTAGTTCCCGGATCTATGTATTTATAGGCACATGTCCTTCTTCCGACCTAAACTTAGGCGCGGTTTGGTCTATTGACATAAATACCCTTTAATGGGCCTTGCTTTCTTGCCCAAGTAACCTGCTGGATGGTGGGCCCAGGGATCTGGGCTGGAGGCCCTGGGATCGACTCGATTAACACCGACATGGGTGATCGAGGTGGGACACTTTCAGAATCTGCCGGTTGCTGCGGTCTTCACTGGTACGTCTCATATTCGATCCGATGTGGATAATTAACATAGACATTTCCACATGCCAGCTGGACCAATCAGTTTATTCCCACGTGGAGGGGTAAAATCCGGTATCGTCACTTGAATATTCAAGTTGGATATCATCTTTTCTTCAAAAGATTTGAGGTAAAGGGGCGTTCAACCGAATCTTTAGTTGGTAATAGCTTTTTATCTTGCCTATAGCTTGTAGAAATTGTTAGAAACGGTTGAATTAAGTGTTAGAATCAAAATTGGTTCGTTTTGGAGTTGTTTGAAACACAAATCCATGGATCTGGTTTGTGTAAGCGCTCAGAGGCTTTTAGCGAGCACCAAACCACTCAAGGAACTTGCCGATTCTTTGTTTGGCCTCTTTAGCGCGTGCCAATGCCCTTTAGCGAATCTTTGAAGTGAAACAAGATGGATCGGATATCTTGATGTCAGTTTTAGCACGCGCCAGAGCCCTTCAGAGTACGCCAAAGTTGTTTAGCACACGCCAAAGTGCCCGGTTTATTGGAAATCACCTTAGTGTAAAGCCTTAAGTGGATTGTTGTAAAGTCAAGTGTCGTGTTCTAGTGGCTATGGCTCCGCACCGTGTCTCTCGGGAGTATTGGAACACTCTATATTTGTCCTTACATGATGTTGACTTGAGTTCAATGTCATACATGTAACATGATGAAGTTAAGGGTTCGGTTTACGGTGTATTCGGCTCAAAGACTTGTGGAGACCCTCATGGGGAGATATCGGGATCACGGAAGCCTTATTTCTTATCCTCACGTGTATTAGATTAGATTCCAATATTTCTATGCAATGTGCCAAGTAATGTAACGTAGAGTTGGTGTAAGGTCTACTGATCCTTAAGAAGCCTTTTTATGTGCAATGAACTTGACTGATTAGATTAAACGCCTAAATACGTACTTGATGAATTTAAAAGCTAAAACATGCTAGTCATTGGTGAGGCACGTTTATACCACACTTCACGGTATTATTACGCCTCCGCATGATCAGATATCATCCGGACTCACATAGTAATCCACATGAATAGGATGTAGAGCTATCATGTCCTTTAGAGGTGTTGAGGAAATGTCTCGGTTCTCACCGACAAAGTGTCATTGGACTAGTGTGTAACAAATGTCTTATCTGGTTGAGTCAACTAGTGAGACTAGTATGGTGTTATGAGAGAGTGAAACATATATGTAACCATGATTGTTTGATTTGATCTGTGATATTATTAGTATTGTTTTAATGTTAATCCTTGTGTTATAGTAGGTGTAGATTCGGTTGCTTCTACAATTTACTAAGTATGTTTGTACTTACCTTTAGTATGTTGTTTTTCCTCACCCGAGAATGTGGTTTTGTTGTAGGTTGAGTTCGAGATCGCTTAACAAAGTGATTCTTGAAGTTGCGGCAGTTGAAATCTATCTTTCTTTTATTATGTTGTAATAATGGTATATAATCTTTCATTACCCTTTTGTAACAGTTTGTGCTAGTTGTACATTTGGATTGTAAAGAATTGTTTGTAATAGTGGAATGGATATTCAATCTTGGGTAATATTTCTTGGGATGTTGTTTTAGTCGCAGTATGTGTTACTTGTTGATCGTTGTAGTGATTTTTTATGTTCCGAGTCTATGTTTTTGTTTTCCGTTTGTTCTCTGGTGTTGATGATGTCAAACTTACATATATAATCGATTTATTTTAATTATATTCGTGTCGGACATCATTTTTTCGGTTAATGACTCGGTATCCGGATCAGTATCGTCACAAAAGTAAAAAACGATAAACCATAATGTATATCATCAACCAATAGAGGTTCTAATACGGAGACTCTGTTGGGGAGTTTGTAATGAAGTGAACAAAATTATCAAAACAGGAAATCTAGATACAATAACGTAGAGTCGAGGTGAGACTCTTTCCTGCGAAAATTATTCGATCCCTATTGATTGCCTCCGGGAATTTTCTCGAATATGATTGCGGGATAAAACTACGTCCCCTTTTATCTCAGGCAATAAGATGAAAGGATGCTATAAAAGTTTTGGTAGAATATGTATGTTGAAACTTGAGGTTTACTGAAAAATATTCAAAGAAGAAGTTGAATAATTCTTCTTAACCTTTTCTTGTTATATACTTGTTTTGTTCCCAAGTGTTATATATATGTCCCTTGTGTTCATTCAAAGATGAAACACAAGTTACACCACCGAGAATCGATTGCAACTTCAAAAACCGAAAGGATACCAACAAAACCGACCAAATCGCTTCAAAAGCGCTATCGGGCGCCCGTTTGAATTACGGGCGCCGTCTAAAAAGCAAAGCGACGCGGGCGTCCGCTTTTCAAACGCTTCGTCCGTCCTGGACAAGTTTAGAACACATATCTAAATCTACACACTGAGGCGCCCGTCGAGAGAATCGAACGTCCGTCCAATAAAAGAGATTTAAAACCGTAGCCAAATCAAACATCGAGGCGCCCGTCCGGTGAAGATGGGCGCCCGTCGAAAGAAGCCAAGGTGAGCGCCCGTCATATAAGATGGACGCCCGTCCAAACAAAGCAGCGAAATCTGTTTTGTTCAACACTTGATCTAATCACTTCCGTAAGCTTGCAAATGTCAATTATAAGCATGCACCACTGCATCTCCTAACTTATATCGATTGTTTCAAACTTACCAAACCTCAAAACTAAGTCAATTACACTAAAATGACATTGGTGATATAATCATAATGAGACTCAAATATGGAGAGTGACCGTGTGTGCACAATCTCGATAACACAGTTTCATTCTGAGAATGAAACTATGTAGTCCATATTATCTGCAGCACTGGATACTTCACTATATTGGAGTTTTAAGTAAATTTCCCGTCAACCATAAACCATAAAAGGTAAGAAGACATTACTCCAGCCTATGGAAAATCAATGCTGTCACCTGTCAAAGTTTTTCACTATAGGCCCATGTGAAACAAGGGACAAAGAATTAATGGTGTGACCGATCTAAACCAACGCGCTTTGTACTTTTTTTTTTTTTAAAAGCGATGATCTACTGCTATTGTCAAGTGTCTGCTGCATTGTCTTGTGGCGGTGATCTTGGCGTTGATGCATCTTGAGATCTGGATGATCATCTAGATCTGCGCATGAATCAACAGTGAAGATCACCAGCCAGATATCTTGGTTGTGTGTCGTGACCACTCTTTTTAAAAATTAAAATAGATGAAAGTGAAAGAGCTAAACCACCGTCGTGGCTGAGATTTTTACATAGGATCAGGACCGTCCCTGTGTAATCGCAAACTCTAAACCGGAAAAAAAATTGAGCTCTCGACCTTTTTAAAAAATTAATATATCACAACTATTTTGAAGTGAACTATTTTGATAAAGCGTTATAAAAATGTAGCGGAATTTATTTAGACTTTACTTTCATTGAATTAATTTATAAATTTGGAGTCTTACATGTTTTTGAGCTTGAATAAAAAATGACCAAAATACAACTTTCTTACGTGAAGCGTGGGCCTAAAATTGCAAGTTTCGGCGTAAAAGCCCAAGCCACGCGCATGCTGTTGGCTCTGAGAACAGCTCTACTTAGGACTATTAGATCAATTCAAATATAGGTATAGTTATTAAGGCTGTACTGGACCGGACCGGCGGTCGGACTAGTAAAACCGGCGACCAAGACATGGAACCGATCCGGTTCGGTTGTTGGACCGTTTAAGGAGTCCGACCACTCAAAACCGTTGGTTGGACCGTTAAACCGTGACGTAGCCACTTATTGGTCTAACCGATGTTTTTTTTTAATTAATCGTTGGGATTTAGCTATAAAACAGAATGAATATTTTACATTTCTATAATCACAGCAAAACGCAAAAATCATAATTTCACTCATCCATAATTTGTCTTTTCATTCTTTCAAGCCCCCTCCATTCAGGAATAATTGCGGTAAAAATACACTCTTCCTCGTCAAGATCAAGTCATTCAACATACCCTTCAAACTAAGACAAGGTTCATACTCACTTATTTCTTTTCAATTTCAAGATCTATTATGTACACTCAAAGCATGAGTTTGTTCATTTTTAACCGCTTTTCTTTTATTCTCTATGTTTTTATTTCTTCTCTTACGTTGGATTACATGTGAAAACAGATGTATTCATCTTTTCAATTTTTTTATTACGAATTTTGTACTAGTTGGAAAATGAGGGATATTTTACTAGCCCGCCCGAAAAAATATTCTTGGTTTCATCTTGGTGACACAACGAGGGCCACAACGTGTATCTACACCATCGATCATAATATAGACTCATTGAACATTATTATATTCATTATGATCAACGGTGTAAATACACGGTGTGACACTCGTTGGATCCCAACGGTTATGACTCTATCTGTACTCTAAATTTATTGAAATTGTAGAAGCAACGGGGATAACACAAACAATATTGTCTAGACAACTATAAAATAGGGCACCCGTAACAAACAACATCTACAATTTGTGAAAAAATCAATCGCCAAATAAATACGTTCACAAACTAACAAAATGATCATAAAAAAATATTTTCCTCCTCCATTTTAAGAATCGTAATACAAGAAAAAAGATTGTTTACTTAATCATGTTGTCTATACTCTTCAAAAATAAAAAAAAAAATTTAAACAAATAAATTTAAAATAAAATAAAATAAGACAGATGTTTTTAACTGGTCTACGGCTAAAGCATAACACATTACTTTTATCGGCACATGAGCTATGCAACACCACTTTCTCTACTTTCTTTTCCCTACACCCATAAATACTTCGTAAATTAATCAAGTGTTGTCAAAACACTTTTTCTATTCTTTACTTTTTCTTGTTTTTCTTTCTCTTTCCAACTCTTTTCTTATACATATATACACACATTCATATAACGTCCCGCTTAGAACAATTGAGTTAATATCTCGGAGAAAAAACGTTAAGACGTATAATATAAAATAAATTTTATATTATACGTAAATATCTACTACGTCAGTGTCGAGTTAAGCAAAAGCGGAAGCAAAAGACTCGGGTATATATTTTTTCAACCAAACATCCAAGAATAAAAACCAAAAATTAAAAATGGAAATGTAACTTATTACAACGAAATTCCAAAAAGAACGATAACATACTGAAACCTCCAAAAGAATAAATAAAAGAAACCACAAATCTTAAAAGGAAACATTTCGTATTCCAAAACAAATGAAATGTCTAGTCGTAAAATGTCATAAAATAATAGATTAAAATGTCCTCCTCGTAATCCGGGTCAACCAGTTTATCTTCTCATCCCCAAAAACATAACAAACATGCATTTGAGGTAAGTACAAAGTACTTAATAAAAGAGAGAAGCTATGATTTAAATTAAGATTTATAAAATGAGATTCATGAATATTTAATTATTTTTATATGACCGACTCAGTCTAAGGTTCACTTCATGTCCATTAACATGTCATGATTATACGTTTCTATCTTAACTTATCTATGTTACGGCCCGCATTCAAGGGCACTACGGATGGTGCATATCCGCCCATGAGATATCTTGTGCAACATATTGGATGATCACACCAATATCCACGAGGAAAGCCCGGTAGCGTACCGTTCGGCGAAGTCCCTCCGTCTTAGGGTCTTGTAAACCTCACGGAGTTATTCACTTTCGAGAACGCCACACATCACGATATGGTCGATGTCTATCCAAGAATGATATGATGTTTAATTTTTTACTAGTCAAGTATTGTTGGACATATTTTAAGTTTTAATTATGAGTGGCGTACTAGGCGTAATAGAGCAAAGCAAAAAGATGTCTAGATCAAATGTATAGGTTTATTAGAGTTTGATTTTTGTATAGGTTTGATCAAACAAGCATTGTAATCCGGTCACCGTGACTTTATCACAGAGACACTGTCTAGATCGATAAGGTAACTAGGTCGATGGACTAGTTAGGAACTCCTTGAAGACTAAAAGGTGAGGTTCAAACTCGATTATTGAAGGCTAAGGGATCAAACTTTGTATTTAAAGCCAAGGATATGGAATCGGAATTTAGGGAAGTGTGATGACTAAACTAATTACATATACCTTGTGTACAAAGTCTAAGTTCCATATGTTAAGTGGTGATTGGAACTTAGTTATGTTTAAAATGGTGTACTCTAACTTAATAATAAAAGTTAGATGAAAAGACGATCAAGTGAAGTGTTTAATAAACACAGACACACTTAAAATAAATTGACCGACATGAACATCAACGCAGACCAATAAACACAGGCATCTGCTGAGTATAAATCTCGATTTAATCAAAGGTACATTGAAGGATTACAAGGATAATGATGGATTACAAGACTTGATATTGTCAACAAATCAATGGCCAAGATGAAATGAGCGTTGGAAAGATTCGAGGATTAACCAATACACATAAGTCAAAGGGTGGAGCAGGACTAAAAAGCGTCAAAAAGCAAATCGCAGCGATTAATCGATTACTATGTCTGAGGATAGAAAGCAAATCAATATGGGGACAAATCTGAAATGGCTATGTTTGAATTTCAAACATAAATCACAGGATTCTCACTTATAAATAGACTCCTGATTCAGATACAAGTGATGAAAATAACAATCTATTCTAAGCTGTCAAGTTTCTTATCAAGAAATCACCTTGCTGACTTACACAGAACTTAAAGCTACTGATCCAGAAAACTCTTCAAGTGTAACCTGCAATCAAGTTACATCAAGTTCATACACTTGAAGACTTCAAGCTGCTGATCATTTCATCCTGATCAAGCTGCTGACTGCTGAATCATTTACTTGATTCAAACTTTCTTTTACAAGAAACCTGCTGAAGACAGAGAAGAACTTAGGTGTCAAGAAGCATTGTTTGTGGTGGAGCCGTGGTGAAGAGGCAATCCTACCCTTCAAGGACCAGTGGAATATTTTGAAGCGACAATCCTACTTGTTTCAAATATTTAGTTTGTGAAGCCATAGTTATTGGTGAAGGACCAGGGCGACTTAGGGATTTTTGTAATCGCAACCTCAAAGATCTCAGTGAATTTCCTCCAACATCACGAGGAGAAGAGTGGGTGACAGGATTACACCACACTGGAACCACTATAAAAATTTCTATTTACTTTCTGCATTTACTTTACGCATTTAGTATCTTGATCATATCAACTTCATCAAACTAGCAAATGAATCACACACTTACACTATTGAGTATCTAATACTTAGTATCATATTTAAACAACAAGTAATAAGGCTTAATTTGAAAATATTCCTCTGCAACAAATTCAGTAATATCTATTGTCAACAGACTGACGATCGAGCGGTCAGAAAGCATGACCTTCTTTGAGTTTGTTAACTCCAAAAGTTTTAAGTGTTAAGTTTATTCACCCCCCCTAAACTTAACCAACAAGTATGCATTTTATTAATCGTTAGCTAGCGACTTTCAAGAAAGCCTCACCTTATGAGACTACTCCTCACTTGAGACAAACTAGACACAACATCCTAACACATACCACAGACATTAATGAGTGCTAACTCATCAAAGCACAAATCTATCATGCTCTTCCGACGGTCCTGGACTTCAAGTCTTATGAAGAATCCGTTTGAGTCTTTAAACTAAACTCATCGAAAACTCAATCAAGGCTTGTTCATCTTTAATTAATGCTATTAGATCAGAAACAACGTTTAAAACTCATTACATAGCTTAACACATCATTTTCCCAAAGCGGGGTTTTGCGTGCGCATTGATCGTCCAAAACTTACTTGAAAGTCTATATCCGGCCTATCGCGTGCGCATTGCACGCAATCCGTCACGCATTTCTCATGCTAGGAGCAAAACTAAGCATCTGAAATAGCAATGCGTGCGCATTCTAGTGAATGCGTCGCGCATTGCACTTTATGAAAATGATCGACATCTGAATCACGAATCGTGCGCAATCGACAACAGTAAAACCCTAAAACATGAATTTTACGCACTTTACGATCCTACTCAATTCCAAACATGCTCAACATGAATATACTCGGAAAAAATAGCGTAAAAACACAACTTTACGAACCATAACAACTCTTGATCCTTAAACAAAATATAGTTGTAATTTCAACACAAAAACACATCAAATCCTCAACTTAACCCTATAAACCGTAATTTAAATCATAGGAAGAGTCTCCTACCTTTTAGCAAGCTATCCAAATCCAAACTTCCAGGAAAACTACACCAAACGGTCCTTTTCTCACGAAAACCTATGTGATCAATCCTAAATTCGAATTAGATTCGATCACACGTTTTATAACTAGGCTATGATTTGGGAGTTTGAATCCATCAAAAACGTCCAAGAACACATCTATAGCAAAAACCATACCCTTTGAAGGACCTTAACTTTCTTGTGTTGAAATGACGCCATCTTCAGAACGATTCCACTGCTCTACTCGAATCTGAAAACCATTAAGAATTGACTTAGAATTCTCAAGAAATCTCTCGGCCTTTTTTCTTGTGCT